>JBBPUI010000132.1:0-12270 GCA_038094615.1 Heimioporus aff. retisporus | reverse complement strand
TAATTTAATAGTATATTTGTACTATATACTATCTAATATATACTTTTTATTCTTTCTACTCCAATCTTTGCAGCTTAAAACTTTCAGCTTAGATACCTTTTGTACTAAATCTGTTTGGCCACAGCATTTTAAGGTCTAACCAGTGCCATCACTTCACTACAGCAAGATAAATTAAAATCCTTGTCTTTTTACTCATGTACATATAGGATGGATTGAAGTGCTTTGGATCAAGAAAGCCATGCACAATCACTCTACAATGCCAACAAAGCTGACATACAGCCTGTTCATACACTAGAAGAACATTTTGACACTGAATGTCAGGAACAAGCCAGGTCTTGTAATCAAGATGTGGACATGATTTTGACAATGGATGTGGGAAATGGGCTCATAGTTTTGGGATTGAAGAACTACAGACCATGTGATCACAAAGAATATATCCATTGTGAATATATCACTACCAACAGAAGCAGCAGTGGTGTACTGGTTGCAATACATGATTTCACACTTGGTGCTTTGAAAATGATGAGCAGGAGAGGCTGCAGGAGTCTGTAGAGCAGGTGGTGGGGGAAAGATCAGGACCAAAGGGCATAAAGGCAATGGGCATGCTGACAACACCATGTGGGGATGTGAACTCATTTCTCAGCAATAGGAATGCAATTTGGCAAGTGTGGGAGCAGTGGAAGCTGGTGGAGAGCAGGGATATGCTTGAAGAAAAAAAAGCAGCTGGGGCAAGTGGACTTAAAAGGGTTGTGGAGTGGAAGAGTGGCAAAAAAGTATCACAAATGCCCTAACTGTGGGAACAAGAAATGGATGTGAGCAGGGATGTGAGCCTGGATGTACATGTGCTGTAAATAGGAACAAAAAGGGAGGGTGAAAGTGGAATATTTGTATGCACATTGGAAAAGGAGTGTGATGAAAGAATGGTTCAGTAGAAAATTGAAGGGTTATGGAGTGTTATATACAACAGGAAGCTAATAAGGACTTTAGAAATATAGGAGTGAAAGTGAAGATGATTGGGCATGGATGATTTGGGGTGATGCTGACATTATTTGAGGTATTGATAGCATGCACCAAATTTTAGACTCAATGGTGGCCAAAACACAAATTTAATCAATGCTACTTTAGACAAAACAATGTGCTATTTTTAAGAGGGTAGCACTAATAAAATATACATTTTGACCACCATAGTTCATCTTATACCATGTTGACCTCCTTTATCAGGAAGGTAGTGTAGCAGGGTGGCTACATCACTATATTGGACACATCACTTCAAGTCCTGTACTCAACAATTGTGAGACACCCTTTGTTGACCATGATGGAATGGAGATTCACATGCTCACCTGGTTGGACAGGATCAATTACAATGCTGGCACACACCTCAACCTTGTTTTCAACATTGAAGAGGAGAATGTACAGAGCATCCATACCATGACCTGTATGTAGAACTTTGTAGTAATCATATGCCTTGTGAAGAGCACCCATGCATTCCCCAGTGCATGGCCCTTGCTTGAACACATCAACATCTGAGTCTTCCTCTTAAACAAAGTGCATCCTTCCCATCCAGATGTTCAAATTTCCACTCAAGGCTTTTTAAGATAAGTCATACCCATTGCTTTCTTGATTGTTGGTTGTATGACCTCATCATCATCCTCATCAGGTGCTTGTGAGCAGCACATACCAGCACCACAAGTATACATTCACATATAACACCAATCTCAATCCCAGTGGAGGACATACCTACTTACAAATTTTCTCCATCAATGATGATAATAACATTCAACATGAAAGCAATGGCAGCAACAGTGGGCAGTGATGAAAACAACAACCACAATCCATTCAAAATACTCTTGCATATATTTCCATCCCAGTCCAGCCAGGAGTACCTCTTTGAATTTAAAATGAAGATGTACATATGGTCCATCCAGCTCCTTTTAGTACTCTATTGGTGAATTATTTCTCCCCACTGATACATCACTTATGCATTTTCATCTCACAGAGAATGTGTTCACAAGGGCCTTGCACCTGTAGATAACAGATAACAACCACAATGTCATCCCACACTGCCCAAGCCCACCTCTCATGATATGTCAAAGTGCCTTCAATTGCAAAAGATACCATCCAGCATATGGACAAAGATACCATGGTGGCATTTGAGGTGCACTATTTGCATGCTAGTTCATGCTGGTCTTTCATAGTGTTGCTCTTTGAGCTGATGCTTATTGAAGCATGCAATCTCAACTCTGCAATGTCTCATGCCCTTGCTAGCTCTACCACTGCTTTGGCATGAATGCATTTTTATGGATACAAAACAAGATGTTTTTCCATGACAAGATGTTTCTGGGTCCATCATGACCATTATACAAAAGGGAAGACTTTTCTGATCCAGTATCCAAAATGTGGCACCACACAAGGTTGGAGGTGTGACATGGCCAAAATAGAAGAATCTATATATAAATTCAAGTATGGCAATAAAATTGTGGAAAGAATCCAATAACATGTTTAGTATTCTCATCTCAAGGATAGACCATGTGTCACCATTAACATTACCTTTAGTAATGATTCCATGAAGTGACTCTCTTACTAACTAGGAAGGGTTTTATTATGATGTACAGTGCTGCAGCAATACATACAGCTTGTCAGAAACTGATATATTGAGTAACAACTACTACACACCTGGAATCCACTGTCAAAAACTGAGGAAGCAAAGAAGACAGTGAACTCCAACTGATAATCTAAGTGAAAAACAATGCACCACAACAGTGCCACAGTAGAAGAGGTCCTATACAAGAGGGGCTAATAACAAAGCACAGCATGCAAAATCACATGCACAACACAATCCCATGCAAGTGGAATCACATACAACAGACATCACAGTCCATCTTGCAGTCCAAGCCTTGGTTGGACCATCCTGACCTGCTCAGATATGAACTCATCGGCCAGGAGTGATGTTGAGCATCAGCACTGGCTGTCTTGTTTTATGCCCCAGGCAGTCTGCTCTGCACCTGCAGTGCCTTGGCAAGTCGCTTTCCCATTGACAAGCTTTTAGAAGCCTTTGGAGCCAAATGGGGCCTTTATCTCTTCACTCCAGGTGACATCAACAACTTGGGTGTCAGAAAGTGACTGGATGTCATTGGAGTGTTGTGGTGGCTTGGGGGCTTTTTGGATGAGGGTCTTTTGTGAAGAGGGGCTTAATCTGAATTGAAGTGACTAGAGCAATGCCATGCCTCATAACCTGTTAATCAGCTGCAGTTGCAGACTGGAGTCCATGATCAACATGCCTGAGTACGAGCTGCACCTGAGACTACCCCATGAACAGCTGAACCCCTCTACTCCTGTGTTGGCATTGGTGCCCAACTACCTCACAGAAGTTGCCACCTGCCTCAAGAATGGTGGAAACTGAGTCCTGCTCAACTCAAAGATGATCCATATAGAAGATGACTCAGAAGCAGACAGTGTGCAATGTTTCACATCAAGCATGGCCTAATCCAGGACATTCAGAGATTCAATGAGACACAATGATGCAGAGTTCCTTCACATGTTACAAGGGACACCTTGTCACCCAGGGTTTCTCCTAGCGTCCTGAATTCGAGTTCCTGAAGGTGTTTGCACCTACATTCTGCCCACCCACTCTGACTTCTGATCTGTTGACATCTCCAATGCATATTTAAATGGCAAGATGGACTGTGATGATTACATGGAGCAGCTGCAGGCCTTTGCTGAGGAAGATCCAAAGCAGAAAGTATATTTGCTGAAGAAGGCACACTCTATGGCACAAGCTTGGCAAGGTGGTAATGACCTTTGCATCCAAGTAGAGACTCTCCCTGCTATCAAACAGGTGATGGCAGACCTCAGCAAGCACTTCAAGCTGCATGACTTAGGACCAGAGATCCTGGGCATAAAACTGTTCTTTGATCATGTCACAGCCCCAAAATAGTGCACTGACATGCTCACATGCTTCAACATGGCTGAATGCAAGCCTGTCCAGACCCTAATGGATCTTGGTCTCTTTCTCTCATGTGCCCAGATTGCCAAAACACTAGGATTGCAGGTGATTAACAGGTTATGAGCCTTGTACAAGAGCATTACAGGGAGATAGGAGAGCTCATCCAAGGCAACGAGCAGGGTCATCAAGCACTTCATGAGGAAACAGGAATTCAAGTGCATCATTGATGTTAGTAATGGTGGCAAGCCATGAGAGGTCAATTCTGCAACCAGAATGATTGTTTCCAATTGCATCAACAAGATGGGTGAATGATAAATCAGAGTGAGAGTGAATGGGTGTGTGAAGAGTGTGAACACGCATTGTTTGCCACAGAGGAGAGACTTCATTAAAATTTCCTCCACCAACAAACAGGTTGCCTCCAAAAGGTAAATGAAAGATCTGCATGACTTGGCAGTATACCTGTGGACAGTTTCCCAAGGAGCTTTATTTGACATTGGAAGTTTATCCCAGAAGATGGCAGCTGCTTGTGATGAATATGGTCTGCACATGCAGAGCTGAGACCCATTGCATTTCAGATCAACATTGACATCGCTGATTGGAATACAAAAGAGGGAATGAGCGGTAAGGCCAAGTTCAAATGTGATTGCAGAGAGAGCACTGGTGTCCACCACAAGGACAATGTGGTTTTCTGCACAAAAGGAGATTATTAAGGTTTTCATCAAAAAAGTCTTTCCTTGACCAGCACAACCATCAATGAAGTTCAAGATAGTGGCAGGATTACGATCAAAGAGGCTGTTGTGGATTGCATCGTAGATGTTTTGTTGTTCTGAGTTTAGTTGGGCAAGATATCTGTGCAACAGATCATTCAAAGCAGCCTGGTTTTGATGAAGGTAGATGATCTCCACTTCAACTTCCCCTGTTCGCTCAATGGGTGTGGGAAGGCCCATAATGCCTGATCTGTTTGTTGGATCAATGCAAAAGGCATGCAATGTTAGTAAGAGGTTTCTCATAGCCAAGTTGATCATTCTGCTGACAGAGTGTGGTCAATGCTGATAGGAGTGTGAGAAAAATTCCAGAGATGAAGTGCAGGCAATCCTTCCAGGATGAGTAAGTAGAACAGAAATTGCAACTGAGAAGGGGTGTGGTGTGAGTCAACTGCCTCTTGCAATGTATTGTATTTGACATTGTCAACAATGCAGAGATCATCAAAGGAGTGGGCTGGTTTGATATGCAACAAACAGGCCATGAAAGTAGAACAATTTCCCAGTCATTGAAGGAACAGGCTGGATGCAAGTAACTTTTTGTGTGGAGGTGTGCCTGTGGGCAACATGACGAATAACACCTGGAACAGCACACTTAATGAATTCATCATCACAAAGAAGACCCATAGGACTGTGTTTGAGACAGATGAATTGTTGATGGTATTATTCATAAAGTAAGTCAGCTGGTGTGTTTGAATGCAAGATTCTAGTATCACTCAAGTTGGGAGGCATGGGAACAGTTCCCATGGTGTTGATGCAATTGGGGCAAAATGTGCCATCAGGGCAAGGGTGATGATTGATTTCCTCTGTCTGAAAAGCAGCCTTGACCTTGACCTTGTCAACATGTGTGAGCAGCGCAAGAGAGGAGAGAAAGTGGTTGTAATCCTGGCCAAGGGAGTGAATCATGGCCATGCAGGTGAGCTCGTTGTCCAGCTTGGTGATGTCAAAGGAAGCACTGCAGAGATCCTTGATCCGGACCATGGACTCCTCGACTCTGGCAGCAAGAGCTGGGAGGGGCTCATCAGGATGCTTCTGGATGTTGAAAAACTCATTACAGGCGACAAAGCAACTGCTGGCCTTCTGTTGGACAAAGACCTGCTTGAGCACAGCCCAGGCCTTGGCTGGATCGTCCTGATCTGCTTGGATGTGAACTCGCTGGTCAGGAGTGATGTTCAGCATGAGCTCACCGGCTACCTTGTCCTGTTTCACATCCCAGGCGGTCTGCTCAGCACCTCCAGTGCCTGGGGTGAGTCTCTTTCCCATTGACGAGCTGCCAGAGGCCTTTTGAGCGAAACAGGGCTTTCATCTCCTCACTCCAGGTGACATAGTTGGTGCTGGAGAGTGGCTGGATGCGATGGGAGTGTTGTGGTGGCTCAGAGGTCATGGTGGGGCAGGAAGGAAAATTTTTGGAGAGGGGCTTATGGATGAGGGGCTTTTGAGGAAGGGAAATTTTTGGAGAGGGGCTTTTGGATGAGGGGCTCTTGTGAAGAGGGGCTTGATCTGGATTGAAGCGACTAGAGCGCAGGGCTTATAACCTGTTAATCAGCTGCAATCGCAGGCTGGAGTCCACTGTCAGAAACTAATATATTGAGGGGTATCAACTGCTACACACCTGGAGTCCACTGTCAGAAACTAAGGAAGCGAAGATAGTGAACTCCAACTGATAATCTAAGCAGAAAACAGAAGTAAACAATGCGCCACAATAGCACCACAGTAGAAGAGCTCCTAAACAAGAGGGGCTGATGACAAAGTGCAGCATGCACAATCACATGCACAACACAATCACATGCAATGTGCACAATCACATGCATGCAGAATCACATGCTGGTGGAATCACATGCAACATCTAGTACATTCCACAACATTCTATCATGTTCTAACCAATAGCATAAAGCTCTCTATTTCAAATATGACAATGTCAGTATGTGTAAGCATGATTGGGAACCCAGTTTGATCCTATTGGATTCCAATATGTCCCTAAGTCTTCTGACTTGATCCTATAAGGTTCATGGAACATTCTCTGACATTCTATGAAATCAGGTGATCTTGTATCATGTGATCATGCTACAATCTCAACAGGTACCTTGCCTTCCCTTAGTACTATCTATTCTCTTTTCCCCCACTGAGCTTGATGCACTGCACATTCTCCTTGATGAACACCTCACCTATGGATTTGCTTGTCAATCAAACTCTGCTCATGGTGCTCTGGTCCTCTTTGTTCACAAGAAGGATGGTTTGCTCCACCTATGTGTCGACTTCTGAGGACACAACAAGATCATGAAAAGGGACTGCTACCCCCTTCTGCTCATCTCCAACCTCCTGGACACTCCTAGCAAAGCCTGCATCTATACAAAGATCGACGTCCACCATGCATAGCATCTCATCTGTACTGAAGGTAACAAGTGGAAGACCACCTGTCAGACTTGCTATGGGTCCTTTGAGTGGTGTCTAATGCAGTGATCCTACCAAGTCTTTGCTTGTCCCTACAGTTGAGTGCTTCACTGTCTTCACAATCACAGCCCATGGGCTGTGGTAATGGTAAGATAAATATGAGTACTTGCTTTGACTGATACTAATATTTTACTTGTTAATAGGCCATATTTCTTGTTTCCCTGGATTCTCAATTCCCCAGGGATGGTGTTGGCACTACTTCCAACATTCCATACCAGAAGTTATTCATACAATGCAAGTGTCTCTTTACTACCAATTGGGAATCACCATATGTTCTCAAGCTGGTTGGCAAGATCAATCAGTATGTCTGTTGGAAAGTGAAATCACAACTTGGCCATATCCATGAAAACATGGCCAATGAAGATCTCACAGCAGATATTGATGCTGCCATGGCTGCCATAGTGGTGGGAGGTTCCAAAACTCTTAGCTCACAGGATGGACAGATTAATGATCTTGAATTCACTTTTGATCTGCAACCAGACCAGCCATTTGTTGACAGCACCAGCACAGAATCAGTGTTGTCATCTACTGCAGCTGGTTGGCCCAGTCCATCCACATCCAGCTTGACTCTAGAACAGACACTGCTGGCACCAATCCACTTCAGAGGAATGGCAGTGGGCACAGCAGTGACATGTACTACATTGTGCACTAGTGGTGCCAAATAGGTTAGCTGTGAGATTGTGCCAACTCAGTTCACTCACAATTAATTTTGATCCATCACATACTCATACCTGCACTAAGCTGAGTAGATATCAGACTATTTCATTACTAAGACTGGCTGCCTCTCATCCATAGCAACAATAATGTGATGGCATGACTGTTATGTTCAATTTAAAATTTAAAATTTTAACTTGGTGTCTTCTCATCATGCCCACCACTATCATTGCTGTTTAATTACTTCCCCAGCCTGTCACACTCAAGTTGTATTCACTCAAACCCATACTGGTTAGCCCATGGATCTCTCCAAAGACTACAGCTGGAACAACTGGATGACCAACAAGTGGCACTTCATCTCAAGTGTGCTTGCATTCTTTACTGCATTGGGATAACAAGAACCCTGTTGAGTGATCCTCTCTGGCAAGGTCCAAGCTGCAGAGGTGTGCTGCCTTGCTGGTCTCCCAATTATGGAGAACATCCACTCTGAAACTTATTCTCTTCACCAAAGCTTATATCAAGGACTCCACACAACATGACTTGTCACCAGTTATTCTCAGCTTGCTCCCTTCTGTCCAACATGGTAGCATGCAACAGTGCACCCAGTATGACAACCCAATCTTCTCCTGTGACCACCACCACATAATGAAATCCAACTGTGTGCCCACAATCTCACCAATGATGATATAGCATGTGGACAGCAACCAAACAGTGTGCTGCCATCAGATGATGGTGACAGCAACAGGCACCTGGGCCAAGTGTAACACCCATTCTCCCCAATCACTCCATTGAGCTCTCTGTCAGTGTGCACATATGCCATCCAGTGATCTGCACAACAGCTTTCATAGTGAGCTCTCAGTTTTTGGCCTTTATTTTTTCAATTGTGCAAGGGCACCAGCTATTCACTGAGTGTTTCATTGTTGTTCACTCATACTACCCATGGACACAGAGTGTTCCTCTTTATTGGATTTTTTCAATTGCTGACCTGCCCTTCAGTTGTGCATTACTAATTGTTAGTCATCCACCATCACATGCCATTTGCCTTCCACATTGCATTGATGAATGATGAAGCGTGTGTTTCGAAAGTGAACAGTTGTGTTGGTGTTCATCCGGCTTACATGCAATGTGTATGGTGAGCACTCCTTCACTGGTGGTTTCTATTGACTAACCAGATGCATTGCAGATTGTGTCCATTGTTTTCAAATCACTCATTCACATGTGTTCAGTCATTTTGCAAATCCAATGGTGAGTTATTTTTTCTCCGCTGCATGCAAGCTCCTGCTGTCCCTTATTGTGTTGTTGCCTCTTATTCTGTAGCTCCAATGGCAAGTGCATGCCTATTTCATGGTGTTGTCAGCATTCTAATGGATGCTCATTCAATTTTGCACCCAAGAAGATGTTCTTGAAGCACAACAGTGTGGTTCCTCTTCAAGGCTCTTGCCATTGATTTCTTCATGTTTGGAGGTAATCCTGCACTGGGCAACAATGGCATGTACAGTGGTGGTGTTGTGTTTGCCATCACTCAGACAACCATCAGTGCAAGTCCCAAGGAATTTCCTCCCCATCTTGAACTATATGCAAATGAGGGGTGCACATTACCTTTCAATCTTGCATGCCAGTTGCATTGATTATGCGTGCAAGGATTTTTTGTACTGCCTCAGTGCTCAATGAAGATGGGGGTCAGATGCCTCTGCTGATCTTCTTTGTGGCTGGGAAGGTGTCGCAGGTCAAAGATCAACACAAGGCCTTTGATATCAACATCTCTCAATAGGCTGCAATGAATCAGCAGCTCATCCAGTTGCACTGTGTTTATGTTAATCAGCTGCAATCGCAGGCTGGAGTCCACTGTCAGAAACTGATATATTGAGGGGTATGAACTGCTACACACCTGGAGTCCACTGTCAGAAACTAAGGAAGCGAAGACAGTGAACTCCGACTGATAATCTAAGCGGAAAACAGAAGTAAACAATGCCCCACAATAGCGCCACAGTAGAAGAGCTCCTAAACAAGAGGGGCTGATGACAAAGTGCAGCATGCGCAATCATATGCACAACACAATCACATGCAATGTGCACAATCACATGCATCCAGAATCACATGCAAGCGGAATCACATGCAACAGTTTATCCAGTTACTCATCAACACTTCATAAAGACCCTGTTGCCAGTTGTTGGTAAACACATCATTGATCTTGATTCCATCAGGGGATTTGTGAGTGCCTGCTGTCTCATCAGCATGAAGGACATCACATGTGGTCCATCACCTGTTGTTAACGTACAAAGTATGATTGGAGCAGGAGGAAAAGAAAAAAAACTGAACATGAAGAAGCTGCAACTGAATCTCCCATTGCTTCCACCTCTGCACAGCAGCATGTTGAGTAACATTCATGTGTATAATTTTATGCATGCTTTGCATTTCTCACCTCTATACATCTCATGCTTGGTAATCTCTCCACATTCTTTCTCTACTGCACACCATCATCACCTGAGTGACAGCATGAATACCAGCAGGTGCACACTTTTAAATGTAGAATAAATGGCATGAACTCAGATATGACCCAGCAGGCTGATGCCTCCTATGAAAGAAACCATGACTTTCTCCCTTGGTGGACAGTTTTGCTCCTCAGGCCTCCTTAGCACTACTAGCCCCTCATCCGACTCTGTACTCTCTGTCTGCCTCTTCATCCAGTTGTGGCTGCAACCCCAACTCGCCCTGCGTGTTCTGCGAGAAGATGGGCCACTGCCAGTGCAAGTGCTACTCGCTGCAGCGCGCCAAGAAGTACTACAAGTCGCAGAAGAACAAGGACAAGAGGACTGAGCAGGCGCATGCCTCGTCTGGGACTCCCTCAGGTGCTCCAGAGGTCGTTGAGAAGGCCGGAAATGCAAGTCTTCATTCCAGTGACCCTTCCGATCCATTCCCTCCACTCCAACTCGATGCTGACCACGACTGGAATGCAGACTCAGGTGCCACTTCTCATATGACGCCTCATCGCCACTGGCTGCGCAATTATACCCCAAAACGCGTTCCAATCAAGCTCGTGAACAACACTGTCGTCTATTCAGCTGGAGTTGGGTCAGGTGTGTTCCATCCAATGATAGATGGGAAAAGGAGTCGTGCGGTCGAGTTTACAAATGTTCTACATGTCCCTGATCTCCGAAATAATCTGCTCTCTGTCCTTCATCTCACTCGCCACTCATCGATCGTCGTCCATATCAATGCAACGCGGATGATGTTCTCTCGTGCATCTGGGCCACCACTCTTCATTGCCAACATAAATACCCACAATGCTGCCTTGGATGATGCGACGCCGTTTGAGTTGTGGCATGGGCGCAAACCGGATGTGTCCCACCTTCGTGTCTGGGGATCTACTGCCTATGTGCATATACAGAGGGATAGGCGTTCCGCACTGCATCCTCACTATGAGAAGTGTATCTTCATCGGCTACCCACAGGGCTACAAGGGGTGGAAATTCTACAATCCGACCACGAGGCGCAGTATCATCTCGGAGCGAGCTGACTTCGATGAACGCATCACTGCTGTGCTGCCCTTGGCACCGTCCGCTGCTCCCCATCTTCATTGTCCCCAGCCGGCCGTACCATATGTGTCCCCGGAGCCATGTGTCTCTGATGACGCTGATTCTCTCCCTGATCCTCCGACGGTTCTACATCCTGCGGGGGTCCATCCTGTCGCTCCTGTCCAGGATGCAGAACCTGCGACACCAGATCTAGTCCCTCAGGCATTGCTAGACCCTGTTACACCGATCAACACACCTGATCCATTGCCAGCTGCGCCTGAGACTCCCCCACCAGCAGCTGAACCCTTCTACTCGCCTGTTGGCATTGGTGCCCGACTTCCTCGCCGAACTCGCCAGCCACCTCGAGAATGGTGGAAACTGAGTCCTGCTCAGCTCAAAGACGATCCATATGACTCAGATGATGATGAAGAAGCGGACACAGTGCATTGTTTCGCATGCAGTACAGCCTATCCGAGGTCATTCAGAGATGCGATGAGACAGGACGATGCTGAGGAGTGGAGACAGGCTGCATTGGACGAGCTAGCTGCCCACAGAACGAATGGCACCTGGACACCTGTAGACTGGCTCAAGGATTGCCCAGTTATCGGCTCAAAGTGGGTGTTCACCAAGAAGTTCCGTGCTGATGGCTCCTTTGAACGTTACAAGGGACGCCTTGTTGCCCAGGGCTTCTCCCAGCGTCCTGGATTCGAGTTTCTGGAGGTGTTTGCGCCCACAGTCCACCTGCCCACTCTAAGAGTTATCCTTGCCCTGCTGCGCTTCATGACCTCCAACTCTCGTCTGTCGACATCTCAAATGCGTACCTAAATGGCGAGATGGACTGCGATGTCTACATGGAGCAGCCGGAGGGCTTCGCTGAGGGAGATCCGAAGCAGAAAGTATGTCTGCTGAAGAAGGCACTCCTATTCAGACGCCTCAGGGCATGTCTG
>JBBPUI010000131.1:0-35839 GCA_038094615.1 Heimioporus aff. retisporus | reverse complement strand
TCTCTCCCTCTCTCCTCTGTATCTCACCAGTGCAAACGAACTAATCAGTTTTTGGCACACCTGTTTTTTCCCGCATTCTTGGATCCGTTCGCACTCCGTCCCATAGCCATCTGAAGGAGGCACAGCATATCATTCCCCCATTTTTTTGCATTCTGCATGTAATAGAAGACGGTGTAGCTTGTGTTTTTGGTACTTTAATCTTAGCTCTTTTTCTTTCTCTTCCACTCGAAACGACCCAACTTAGTAACTATTGGATATCAAAACTTGCTCTGGTCCGCGACGACCAACAGATGTATCTCTTTCCTCTCTCTTTTTTACCATGTGATTCTACGAGTGCATTAATGACAGCAGTCAGCAAAGACACAACAAGACCGAGAGAAAAAAAAAGGTGGTCCTTTCGTTCAGACCGTCGTCTTCAGCGTACACCCGACATTGACATCTATCATTACAATCGACTCTCCAACAGCACCGCCTCTCTCCGCCACCCGAGCGTCCCCTTGCCGAACGCCGCCTCGAGCGCCTCGTCGATCGTCCGCACAAAGTAGAACTGCATCTCGCGCCGTATCTCGGGCGACACGTCGTGCTCGACGTCCTTGCGGTTCGCCCACGGGAGGATGACCTTGCGAATCTGGGCGCGGTGCGCGCCGAGGACCTTCATCCGTATCCCGCCCACCGCCGTGACGCGCCCCCGCAGCGTCATCTATTAACAAGACAATGAGGTTGAGATTGGCGATCTTGATAACTCGATTGTTTGACCCACCTCGCCCGTCATGGCAATGTCCTTTGAGGCCGTCGCGCCACTCAACAACGATACGAAAGCACATGTCTTGACACACATCGTCAGCGGGCACGGCAATAAGCAGTACAAGCACCTTCTTACCATGGCGATGCCAGCGCTCGGACCATCCTTTTTCTGTGCGCCTGCAGGGAGATGAAGATGGATATCGATCGGATCCGGAACCTTGAGTGGGTCGATGCCCCGCCCCGCCGTGATCCCTAGTTCGAACGCGTGGGACTTGACCCAGCTCAGGGCGATTTCTCCGCTCTCCTTGATGACGTCCCCCAAGCTGCCCGTCAGCTTCAGCCGGCCGGTGCCAGGAACAGCCGTGCTCTCGACAGGCAGGATCCCTCCCTCGCCCATGCCGGTGACGACGAGCCCATAAACGACGCCGCGTTTGTCTTCCCGTTCGCGCTCTTCGCCGTCCCACCGGGGCACACCGAGAATCCCTTCCAGCTCATTTTCCTCGACGATACCGCGCCATTGCTTGGAGCTCTTCTGGCCGCTTTGTGCAGCGTCAAGGTGCTCTGCCCATTCCACCGCCTTAAATCGGACGACCGCGCCGATCGCACGCTCTAGACTCCGCACGCCCGCCTCACGGGTATACACGGTAGCGATATGGAGTAGCGCATCGTCCGTCAGTTGGAGCTGGGATGAAGCAAGGCCATTAGCCTCGACTTGTTTCGGTAAAAGGAACCGTCGGGCAATGTGCATCTTCTCATCGTAGGTATACCCCGACAGCTCGACGACTTCACATCGATCAAGAAGCGGGGCAGATATTGTTTCGAGAGTATTGGAAGTGCAGATGAAGAGCACTCGGCTCAAATCGATGGGCACGTTGATGTAGTGGTCCTAAGAAGTTGGGATAAGTGCTCATTGAGAGGACCTCAGGGTGTCAGAGACTTGCATTAAAGGAGTTGTTCTGCTCGGGGTCGAGGACCTCCAATAAAGCGGCCGACGGATCGCCGTGGAGATTGCTGTGACCAACCTTGTCGATCTCATCGCTTTTGAAAACCCCAGGTCAATATCGTAAGATGAGTGATGAGCATAGGAAAAACACACAGAAGTATCACGGGGTCGCATCGCCCAGCTTTTCGGAGCGCCTGTACAATCATACCGGGCCCTGACGCAACATAGGTTCTGCGATGTCCCCTGTTTTTCTCCTCAGTTTCTTGTTCTGCGCAGTCAAATGCAATGTCAACTACCTGATTTCAGCCTCGTCACGTACACCGCCGAGAGATATTCGCTGGAAAGGTCGATCGAGCGCCTTGGCGATGGATTGACCCAGCGACGTCTTTCCTGTGCCAGGCGGGCCAACAAACCTACACGTTCAATTCTTTCAATCTCAAGTTCATCGTTCAAAAGACCCCCGGAGCTTACAGTAATATTGGACCTTTGACACCCTTCCTTTTCTTCGGCGAGGATATCTTAGGGGGCTCCATGTGGGGCGATCCTTGGCGTGTGAGTGCGGTCCCGTTGGAAACAGGTACCGGGCCATGTTCGGGTTTAGAGCGGTCGGATAACTTGGTTGGCTTGTGCACAGGTTCTTCGATCAGTGGCGACGTTGTCGCTTCGTCGGCATCGGCCATGACATGCAACCGGACAACCGCAAGAAACTCGATGAGCCGGCGTTTGATTTGGTCAAGACCAAAGTGGTCTGCGTCGAGCTGTGCGCTATGAGTCCATTTGTGAGTGATGCGTCGCAACAACAGGGGTAAATGACGTTACCCCGGACGAATACTTACCGAGCCTTGGCCAAGAAACCAGGGTCCATGAGCACGTCCGGCGCCGTCGTCTGAGCAGGCAGCGTAGACGGCCACGGAATGCTCGTCAACCATTCGAGCTAGACCGCGTGTCAGCGTCAGCAGTCTACCGAATGCAATGGCGTCTTACATAGCTCCTGATGACTCCGTTCTCGACGCTGCCTTGAGGGATACGCTTCAATCGTCGCCATTCCCTGACGCCAACTTTTCTTTCTTCGCTCCCCGCGTCGAGAGCCTCAATCTTCTTCCGGAGGTCCGCGAGATCATCTGCATCCGCCTGCTCGTCCTCGTCCAGTTCGCTCGTCGGGCTGCCGGTCCCACCAGGGCTGCTCGTCTGCCCAGAAGTCGTGCTATGCAAACTGTGGAGTTCGCGCTGAATCGCCGCGAGCTGTTGACGCAGAAAATACTCCTTTTGCTGGCGCGAGAGAGACTCGTCGACAGCCGTCGCAATCTTTTTAGACACCTCGGAAATGGATTGCTGTTTGATAAAGAGCTCGGTGGCACGACGCAGACGGTCCTCGACCTCGGTCGCAGCAAGAAACTCTGTTTCTAGCAGTCAGTCCGGGCATGCGATCGGATCGTGAGAGAGAGCTCACCGAGCTTGTCGGCGTACTGTCCAGAGATGGCCGCGACCAGCACGTCTGCCATCCATCCAGCGCGCTGGTCGGAAATCTCCTCGACCATGGAAGCGACCTTGAGCCAGTCGTCTTTCCGCTGCGCCTGGACAGAGTCCTTGGCGAGCCGGTCGAGGAGCCCGAGGGCAGCGTCTTTGAACGCCTCGACGGTCTCGTGAGAGGGGGTCGAGTCAGCTGGCGGGTAGACAACAGCGTGCTGTGGGAGAGATTCGAGGGCGGTGGTGTCCAGGTCGAGGGGCTGGACAAGGCGGATGCGTGACAAGCCGTGAAGATAGAGCAAGTACGGGTGACGTGGCGCGGGCGAGCCAACGGTGCGAGCGCGAACGAGGCGGACGACGCGGGCGGCAACGCCATGAATAGGTGGAGAAGTGTTGGCTGGTGTCGAGGCTACATCCGCGCCAGCGGACTCGAGTGATATCGGGACTGGAATGGCAGCGAGGACCGGCTGGCCGCCATCAGTATCGTCGAGAATGGCGAGCAAATTGTCTGCAGACGAGCGAGAAATCGGGATTGTGAGCCTTGCGGTGGGGAGGAGGAGGAGGGGGTACGGGAGCGCGAGGACGGGCAGACGCGATGCCGATGGCATTATGCTAGTACTCAAGCAATCACTAACAACACCCAGACTAATAAATAACTTTATGACCCAGCCGAGTTTCACATGCTTTCGCAATCATAAACAGCTTTTATTGTATTTTTCGCGTCTTTTTCGAGATTCTACCTATTTTATCCATAAATAAGCTCCTTATCTCACCGCGAAGTTCTCGATAGATCACTGTGACACAGCATCAGTATCAACAATGGCGGTGCAAGAGACTTCAGCGCACCCAAAGGCAGCATCGATACACGACTTGACCTCTTTGTAGCTGACAACCAGGCAACTTTGTTCGTCTCGAGACACCAGCATGATTCGTTCATCCGTTCCGCAGTCCAGCTACACATATGAGAATGAGCTGCACAGCCAACTGCAATTTTTACTAACTTTGTTCAGGCAAATGAGCACATGTGACAGGTTTACGACAGGGTTTCCATTCTCGTCCACTTGATGAAAGACATAGTCCCGGAACAACTTGATGATATACCTGTCTCCCGTCTCAGACCAGCGTGGTTCACGGGCAAACCTAGCAGCGAAACTGAGCAATATGCCAGCCAATAACAATTGTACGTACTCTGGTCGCTCATTGATGAACCCAAACTTGCACAACAGACGAACAAGACGGCCATTCTCGAGTTCGCTAGCCAGCTCACTCTCGAGTTTATCGGTGCCGCTATATCGGATAGAAAGGGTCAGAACTGTTCCCCAGCAGGCGATGTGATACTTGCATTTGAGCTCCTTCCATCTCGCGAAGCAACCGATTTTTGCCGATCATGTCAATGACTTGTGCAATATTCTGCATTCACAGCGGGTCGCATCACACAAACCAACCCTAGCAAAAATCTGCCAACCTTGTGCGGTGCCGGCTTGGAGATGAGAAACAACGCCAGTGTCTTGATATCCGCAGAATATGCTCTGCCCATCGCATCCAGTGCTTTGGGCAGCGTATTGATCGCCGCAGGGTTGCCACAACACAATCCAAAAACGAGCCGCCCAAACATGACCAGGTCCTCTTGTTGAACAAGAGCGACGTCTTGCCGCGCGTCATACATGAGTACATCGACGATCCCACACGAACTAATGCGTAGGCTGACGTGGTGTTAGCAACCAAAGTGCGCGTGGGATTTTGCATCTACCGATTCTTTCCTGTTACCAAAATCTTGGTCGGGTCCACCATCCGAACCGCCAAGCCCGCTTCGTGAACCGCTCGAATCGCACCCGCAATTTGAATAATGTACGACCAGAGTGTAGCTTCGGGAATTGCGATATTAGTCGTTGCTCCGAACCTACTCGGTGGAAACGCTATTTGCTTTGGACGCAGATATAGATCGAACAGTGTCTGCGAATTCGAGTGGTAGTCATACGAGACTATGAGAGCTATGGGTTTGTCAGGCATCAAAACAGCAGCGATCAGATGAAATGGAATACAGACAATTGTCGTTGAATGCGCGCGTCGTAAACGCTTCCCGTACTTGGACGATGTTCGGATGCTGAAGTCGTGACCAGGCTTCAATCGCGCCAAATGCAGTTTGGTGCATGAGTCTGAAATCTAAACAAATCAATTGATTTGATTCTGGTACTGACCAAAGCAAACACACTCTCGACTCGCCGCAATACGTAAGCTAGCCCATCGTTGGAGTTCGTGGCGCGGTACACTGTTGAAAACCAACTAAAGAATTTTCGGCGGTCAGCCGTCGTTGGTTCCAGTGGGACGAGTGAGTGATAGCCTTGGAGCTCGTCAGGGAGATTGTATGGCGGAAATGGTACTGAATATGCAGCCTCGGAACGTTTTTGAAGCTCCTCGCGAACATTGTCGGACATGAAATGTGATGGAATGAGTGTATCGGGAATCGGCCGAGTGTAAAGATGATAGTCAAGCTAGAGAGAGGCAACATGTAAACATGGTTGCCGGTGGCCAGAGACAAGTGTGCGACTGACAGGTTGCCGCGCATAGGGTGGTTGAGTAGGTTGGTAAAAGCTGTTCAAGGACGTGACAGTATCATCGTAGTCGGGGTGGTCCATCTAAACATGATATAAACGTGTGATTCGTGAGGCGGTAGCGAGAGACCGACATGATCTGACAGGTACGTAAGTGGGTCCGCTTGTTGATACTCATTTGTCATGTCATGCTCGTCAGGTGGTTGACCGGAACTGTTGGTCGAGTATTGCGGCGAATACAGGTCGTACTCTTCACTGTTCGCGTAGTAGGGAGAGGGTCTAGTTCTACGTTCAGTGAGGACACACCAGCAGGCAGCTCGTGACTCACGAAGAAGAGAATGACTGGGATGAAGATGCCGACGCGACGGCATTGAAATTGATCTTGGGTACAAACACGGGGGCATTGACTGCCTGTGGGGTTAAAGCTGCAGGTGTTGGAGAATCTGGACTTGTTCTACACAGAATTGGTATGTGCCAAGTAGATTTGGAGATGGAAGGGCTCACGCAGTGTTGGAGTCGTCCGACTGAAGATGATATTAGTGTGAACATTACTTGGCAGAACTGAGCTTCGTACCGGTGGATGATAATAGATACAGCCTTTGTCTTGAAATCTACACGAACTGGCCGAGCTATTCAATAGACGAAGACCAGAGGATGGGGCATGGTATTACCCATAAATGAGAATATTCCTACACTGACGCTGGGGCGAATCTGCAGGTGTTTGCGTGAGAGCTACAGGTAAGGAAGACAAATACATACCCCTCTTGGGGAGTGGTTTTGGGTCGTCTGATTGATCCGCTGGGTTCACGATCTTGATAGCGGCCGAGGTCGATGTCTGAGGCCCCCTTGCGAAATAGGCCATCAATATTTAAGATGTGTGAACTCGAAGCTTGTAGTGCCGGTTAAGGAATCAAATCAACATTAGTCATCCGAGCGTACAGCAAATTCCGTTCGCCCGAAATGTGTCTTTACCTTTGCCAGCCTGAGGTGCCTTGCCTTTACAGAAACTCAAGTAATAGCAGCCCTTTGGTTTGCCAGGACGTTGGGCTGAAGCTGAGACTTCAATTCAACCTGCCGCCAAACGCCACGGAATCAATCTGCTTCCGGAAATCCAAGTTCTGATTGGCCCACTGTCGCCTGATGAAGGAGACAGTAACCTAACGAGCGACCCGGATCATTGATAAGACCGACACAGTTTTGTACCCTGTGACTGCGCACACGGATTGGATCAAAAATCAGAAATCAACGTTCAGGTGTGGGACCGAGCTGGCACTAGCCAGTGCACTGCATTGCACTGTGGATGTCCACCACTCAAACTAAATTCAGGTTCGGCCATCGTTGCCCATCGTGATATCATTGCGGGCATCCTCCGGACACAGTTTCTGAATGTTTATATATGCTGGAGTTGCTTCAATGTCACTCTCCCAGATATCAACCCGAGTCCTCAGATGGGAACCGAGTCCGTACTGGCCACTTCACCAACATATATCCCTCCGGTCGGACCGCTGTATGGTGCGATTTATTTGGGCATAATCATTTCCACCGCATTTTACGGGATCGTGTGCATGCAAATGTGGGGTTTGTTTGTTTTGAACTATCAACCTATGCATGATAACAATGGAATTAACAAAGCTATTTCATCCCGGCAGATTCTCCTATTTTGTTCAGCAAGTATCACATCTTAAAGTGTGACCAGGCTGTTAATGGCAGCATAATAGCTATCAAACAGATCCTATCCGCATGAAAATCTTCGTATGTTTGCCTTATGAATGTGTAAAGTATTAATGAGCCATATTATACCTCTCCAGGTAACCGCTTTGTGGTAAATTATTTGTTGCGCGTGTTGGCAAAATCTTCCACTATTCTTTTGGTAGGATATTCAATACAATCCACGAAGGTTTGTGCGTTGCTGGAGGTCCGTAAGAAAATTTGAACCAAAGTACGGCGTTTTGCTTATATGCTGCTAAATACAGTATACAAATACATTATGGCTGGTTTGGTGTTTCAACCGTCTTACTCGGTCGTAAACCTGTGAGTTGTCATTAGCTTTGACATTACTCAACATCGAGGCCGTATGACCTTCGCCTTTTAGGGAACTCTTTGTACGTCTGTTTGTATTTTACTTGAAATGTCTCTCGTCTGACAAGGTTTAGTTGCAGTCACTCTTCACGGTACTTACTTATTTCCGGCATGCATCGAGTGCTGATATCTTTAGATTGCAGTCACAATACCTTCTCAAGGTTTCTTTGTATATCGGATATATATTTGTGCGTCCCAGTCTTTGGTCTCTTTTCCCGTATACCTACAGGCGCCAGTCAGTGGAAAGAGGGCATTCGTACCATTTATTTATGTAAAGGATCACTCTTCTATCAACAGGACTTCGTGTTGCTGAACATCTGATGTAGATTTTCTTAACAATTGGCCAGCTTGGTGAATGTTGAAAAGCACTGTACTGAATTCTACTGATTTTTTCTGATATAAGCACTGAATGCCAGTATGCCGTCTCGGCCATTTTCATGTCGATAAACATTGACAGGTAGATTTTAGTTTATGCTGGAAGGGTACTGTATAATGCAAGAGGGTTGGTTACTCTCCTTACCTTGTTTGTTATGTATTGATGCGTGCACAATTTACCACCAGCCTACAGACCACTGGCCTCACCGTTATCCACGATAAGGTCCTTACGGTAAAGATATCCCCCGTGTTCTCCACCAGGGACCTCATTGTACTGTACGAGTAGATACTAGCCAGCATGTGTTTCTCCTTTACCGCTGCGGTAGACATTCTACTCGCTATGTGCTTGACATTCATACTCATTCGCCAGCGGGACCCCACATGCTTTGCAAGGTAAGCGAGTCGTCTTGAATGGAATACAGCTGACCATCCTTTTGTGCTTGCAAGGACGGCACACTTGTTGCGACGTCTCGCGGTGCTGGCAATAAACACAGGTATCTGGACGGCCACATTCGCACTTTTGTCGGTCATTTTGGTACGTGTTGTGGGCCGACCGCCGATTTGCGATATATTGTGACCGATTCATGTCAGTTGCATGTTTTTCCAACGAATGCGCTCTACATGGTGCCCGGTCTTCCACTTTGCTCGCTCTATTGCAATACCGTTTTTGCCAACTTGAATGCAAGAGCCTATCTTGAAGGTAGAGGGACACCGGGCATCACTGATATGGATCTGTTCATAAATTCAGATTTGGAGAACACTGAGGCTAGTCTCTCGTCCACCGGTGGGATGAGATACGGGTTTCACCACTAGAAAAGACGTGTTACCCCTTGCTGGAGAGTTTAGAAGACAATGAAGATGACTAGTCGGGTGCATACATATATATTTACTGGGACGTAAACGCTTGACTACCTGGTTAAATAAATATTGCTAGCTTTGGCTACGAATAGACACGAGAAATGAGATACGATTCGTTGGAATCGACTTGTTTCAATTGCACTAGCGGATCCAGATGACAGTGCTCACATATTGACCTAGTTAGATTATTGAGAGGCCACAGACGGGGAGCCGGGCTCTGAAGGACATGAACATCCAGTCCATGTTAGCATGTGTGTGCACAGACAAAATATGACAGTGAGAAAGAAAACATGAGGCTTCTGGGACCCTCTGGCTCGTTGAGTTTTAATGGCAATGACATGTTTTACTGCTTACATCCTTTATCTACAGGACGGTTTGCCTCTAGAAGTATGTATACATAGTTGCAGATTATCTCTAATCTTTATGACAGATCCGGTACGATTGCACCAAGAGGTGGCTGCCCTTCGATGTATGCCCCAAGTTTCACAAGGTTATCGTGGCCACCGTGGCCCTGTTTACAAGGTATTAGAAAGAATGTTCGAGTGGCCCGACGAGAACATCCACTTACAATCAACGTGTACGGAAAACCATAATCAAAGGGGACGATGCTCTCCAAATACTTGACGTGCTCGGGTCTAAGTACGATCTCCAGCGCCTCCAAGTTGGCTTCCAGCTGTTCTACTTTGCGCGCCCCAATGATGGGGAACACATAGGGCACCTTCTGCATCACGTATGCAATCGCTACTGCGGCGATATGCTTGGCGCCAATTTCTTTTGCGACCTTCTCCAGCGCTGTACACATTGCCCTCTCCTGATTGTTCCGCCTCCATTCTGGCTGAAATAGCGTACGTCCGTTTTCGCCAGACTGAGCCCGTCGTTCCTCTTCTTCGTCCGTACGAATTCTCCCCCCTGCTAGCACACCCCACGGTGCTAACGCCATGCCTGCATAGTGCCATCAACAATCATATGGGGCAAATGATTCCTCGGTCGAGTCGGCACATACCATGAGCCTTGCACATCGGGATGATCTCTCGCTCAAAAGAACGGCTCAGGACATTCCATTCACCTTGATAGACTACAAAGGGAGTCTTGCCATGATCACGAGCATACTGATTCGCTTGGGATACGACCCACGCAGGGCAGTCGGAAATACCCTGGGAAATTGTATAATTTAATGTTGGAGATATCAACAATAAGGTCGTTTGCGATACATACCAGATAGAGAACTTTTCCTTGTTGAACAAGCATATGCAGGCCATTCATTATTTCCTCGATCGACGTCTCCCAATCCCACCAGTGGACATAGAGAATGTCGATGTACGTCGTTCTCAGCTTCTTCAAGCTAGCCTCGACACTGATATGCATTGATTTGACACTATTTCCGGTGTAGAGGACCTTCTGTTCAATTCCAGGATCCCCGCTCACATAACATGACGAATACTTTGAAAATTAGGTACTTTAACAAAGCACTGATCAAGGGACTCATATACCGACCTTGGTGGCGATGACAAGTTGGTCTCTGATGCCGCGCTGTTCGGCCCATTCACCAATGTACTCTTCTGATTTTTGATCTTGACTCTCGTGAAATGTCGATAATGAATGAAAGGGAGGATCACTGAGATACCCACTAATTGTTGGAAGTGTCGATAAAGTTTCCACCCGCTTCGTAGTACGTACCCAGCAACTTGAACGCACCCTCTTTGTTCGCTCCCTTCACGCCCAAGCTGTTCCACTCGTTCCCAATGGTCCCGGCCCCCAGCTGGAGCGGCGAGACATGAATCGAAGCATGAGGTGACAAGACGCGATAACGTGCAAGACGGGAAGCGGGCTTGGCTGCTGGCGTAAAATATGACATTGATGGGCTGCTGAGTGGATTGAATGAGAGATGAATGCTAAATATTGATGCCCGGGCTCACCACCGTGTACTTTTTATACTCCCAATCAAGCGGATCTTGTCAGTCTACACATACGTATACCGTGACTGACGTGTCGCGTGCTGCTGCGCAAAGAAGAGCTGAATCATTCGGCAAACATGGCCTCAAGAGCATCAGAATTGTCCATAGGATGACCAATGCCATGCCAAAAACGAACAAACGATCGAGTTTTCCAGTCAGCAGTGAGTCAGCCACTCAGTAACCAGCAATCCCTGCCATTATGTTGCCGCTTTGGATACTTACATTGTGCCGTTGTAACCTTCCACTTACGCATGGGATGAATAGATAAACCCCTCGACAACTTGAGGTGATCCTGGATCTATGCTCTCTTCGGATAGCCGTAAAACTGCAAACGCACCATGATATCTATCCCCAGCTAAGAAAGCCAAGAAGTACATGGTCAAGTTGACAGAATGAGGATGACTCTTTCATTTCATTTTTATCAACTCACCGCTTCGGCAAAACTTGACGCGTCATACATCTGCACGATATAAGTATTAGTAATAAGAGGTAAGTTAGCACCGCGTCATCAGATTGATAACAGTAGGGCCTGGATGTATGCGTTCTGAGTTAGCTATGTCAAAGCTCTGAGAGGGGGTATCTCGGTACACAGGCAGCAAGCTTGCTGCATATGTTCCGGGACTCCTCGCTATACGTCGCCCGCGGATCAATATGAAATTGAAGCGACTGCCCAGCGTCCTCCGGTCTCTAATGGGTGACCTATCCATGCGACGCGGACGTCAGCCACGGTGCTTCGACGTGGCGTGGGTAGTAGATACCGTCAACTTTAAGTCTTTAGTGATCGTGGCCAAAAATAAAGGAGCGTCCGAGGCAATCTTGAGAGTAATATGTGCCTTCTTCGTCAACACCCCCTCCGTAATATCCGTTTTCTTCCGCTGTCCTGAGAAGCGGCTAAGGAAAAAGGAGTTCGCAAACATGCGTGAAGTAGGCAGGTGGTGATAAGTAGACTTTTAGTATACTTAGCAAGAATCTGGTTGCCACTTCTGCAGTGATAATGAACAATGAGCCGTATTGTGATCAGATAGACAGGACAGACGGAAGCTAGCCCGAACCACATCCGGACAGCCGTCAGCTTTGCAGATTTTCCCACACTTTCTGTATTCGACACTTAGTCCTTGAATGAATCGATGACAGCGGATAGAGAATGCGGAAAATATTAGGAGGACCAACATCTAATACTAATCTACCTTGGCATTGAGGACAGCATTCCTTCTCCTTTTCAGCGCATTCCCATATGCCATACACACCCATTTGAGGTACCCAAGGTCCTTGATCCTCCCGTGCTCAGCTAACCGCGCGTGAAGTAGATCGACGTCACTGAATGCAATGATGGGAGGGATACGGTCGTCCTTGGCTAAAGCGGTAGAGGTAAGCCTAACAAGCGGTCGCGCGGTCGAGGGTTCGGGATTCGCCAGCACCGTTCGTGTAGAAAGCATATAGGGTTTTGAGAAAAGTCGAGGTGTGACTGGTCTTGAGGTCGACTCGGCAAGTACCGTCACCACAGTGTTGGGTGACCGTAGTACAGCAGTGGGTGGATACCGAGAAACAAACGTTCTCAGTAACGTTAGGGCGCCATCAACGTCACCAGAGCTACCCCAAAGTCAGGCATGGGTGGTCATGGTTGATGACATGACTTACAGTAAGAGCACCCTTCTCATGGCGGCATGCGCCCTCTCAACTAACCTGGCAAACGACCCGACATCTCCCTTGCTATGCCCCAGACCATCTGCCTCCGTAGCCTCCCAACGTTGCCAAACATCTGCAGCCCATCGAGTTGCTATATGACGGTCTTCCACGCGTGCTATTGCGCACCTTTCAAGCGCATTCACGTAGGTGTGCTCGTCAGGATGCAATATTGATCCATCGGACGAATCACTTTTGCTAAAGAGGGAATCAAACACTTCTCTGGACATCTCGATGCTACCATGCCTGTAAAATACAGACAAATAAGCATTCAAGAGGACGGGTGTCAGTTCCACATGCGCAAATTTGCCGAAAAGTGCCCTCGTTTCCGCAATGACATCCGACGAAGTCTGGGGTGGAAGCCGAGAAAATGACGGAGCGTTTTTTATGTTCTCTATGGGTGCATCACGATTGTCATCTTGCGCCGGCTCAGTGAAAATTGAATCGCTTTGGCTCGAGGTCTCTTCTGTTTGGGCATTTTCTGTGGAGACCTCTCCATTGGACGCCGTGGCGTGGTGGACAAGTCGCGTCGTTTCTCGTCTGAACGGCGGCTTGTATGATGCATAGGTGTGGAACATGTGGGTCATCAGCTCTGCATTCACCATCGCATCTCCAGTCTTTGCGCCGCCGCGGACAGCCTCTGCAAGTATCCACCTGGCCCTCTTGAGGTCCCCAGCACGTTTGCAGCCCTCCAGTAGCGCACACCACAGGCCTCTCCCGTTGATGCCCGATACCGAATATCGGTCGCTCATCTCCCTCGCCAGCCTCAGCCCCTCTCCGATCCACTCTGGTCCGGCCCTGCCGCACACTCGTATGACGGCCTCATAAGCACCCTTCGTTGGCACGATTCCGTTCTCCTGCATCTCTGCCCAGAGGTCCAAGGCGCGTTCAGGTTCTGGTCGGGAAAACGAGCCGCACGCGCGGATCATGAGGGCGTAGAGGTGGGCATCTGGGACCGGATGGGCAACATAACGCATGTGCGCGAAGAGATCCCAAGCCTGCGCTTGGGCTGCAGCACGGCCGAGCCTTGGGTCGGAAGAGGGGGACGTTTGAACGTTGAAAAGGGCGGAGATGACTCTGGTATATGATTTCATCAGGGCGACGTGCCCATTGGCTTCGTATTGGTGCAGGACTGCGAGTGCACTCGTCGGAAAATGTTGGATAGCGGAAGCAGAATGAGTAGCGACGGATGCATTGGCTATATGAACTTTGACGTGGAGATCGCGCTGTTGTTCCGTCGGTGAAGCTGAGAATGCGGCAATGAAAAGAAGGAAAAAAAAAGAACAAATGCACAACATACCAGACAACATACGCGACATGGCCGACTCAAAGTCTTGAATGTTTCCGCGTCTGGCATAGTCCGCGAGCAAACCATCGACGGCCTTGCTGGACGACTCGACCCGTGGCTGGGTCGTTGTCGACTCCAACGACATCAGATCTCGGTATATCGCATGTAGATGGTCACTGGAGAGGCCCACGACAGGCGCTGGTTGCGAGGCTGGACGGCGCACGACCGCCTGGTGGAGTCTTCGACATGCGCGATACATAAATAGGTAAGACTCTGCGTGAGAAGGTCTGTAATGTCACAGCTCTACGGAAACCCGTTCGTATGGGTGCGCAATAGCATCCAATGGCTGCCTTCGCCTCCTGCTGAAGATTCAGACGTCCTCGTCTTATATTCTCGCGCGACAGCTCCAGGCGGCGTCGGCAACACGCACTTTTATCTCGATCTCCGTCTTTCCCTTCCGTTGAGCACAACGAGCAAGGTCAATTGGGGATTTACGGGTCTTCGTCACACGTTGTCGACCTCGCCGTTCCGATTTCGATGGAACCAAACTGTCATTGGTTCGCACGAATATGGACTCGTCAACGAGGGCGATGTTGTATACCGTGATGGGGTTATGATCGAGACGGGTATTGGGCTGCATCCCGCGACAGGTCAAAGTCAACCCTACGAAGAAGTATGGAGGTAGGCGGTCGCTACTGCGTGGCTCGAATCAACCCATTGATTGCGTGTACTAGGGATGAACCCCTTCCTGCAGGATCACCGTACATTTTCGTGTCTTCCTCCGCCGACGTCGAGAAATCCACAGCTGTCATGGCAGTATTGGGACCCCATGCGCTGGCATTCACACAGGAAGTCGTTAACCCGGACACGCCCGGGACATTCAGGGCTGTCCGTATGCGAGAGAATGCTGTTCAAGACACAAAGGAAACTCTGTGGGAAACGGTGTTTTCGAGCGGTAGTTCGGCGCAGGAAAGAGAATTGAAAGAACTTGTCGAGTCCGTTCACCAAGCGTCTCGGTACACACGGGGTAGCAGTGTTTCCTTCGGAGGTGGATCTTGGGTTGTCTGGGATGCGGGTTGGACGGGAACGGCCTGAGTGAGGTCTAGGCTCGTCGGAATTGGGTCCAATGTTGAGAACCAAATTCACTCGAGTTTGGGTCTGAAGGCGATTTCCACAGAACCATCCAATAAGCTTCTCGAGGGCTATCGACAGTGCTATATCCGCACTATCTCGTGACTGATGGCTTCGCGGATTATCCGCGGTAAGTAGAACATCTGACTAGTTCCTAGGTACTCCAGGAGAAATAGCGACGGCACATGCCAGGGGTAACTGAAAGCCATGCCGCATAGCTAATTTGAGACTCGCGAAACTATCATGCCTCTTGGGCGCAGGCGGGGACTATCGGTATTTAAGCAAGCCTACATGATTACCGTTGCGTTGTCCTCCTTAATTCACCCTGGGGACAAGTCTAATCATGCCGTCTGCGCGCTATACAAGTCACTCATTGGAGGGCGGTCCTACAGTACACGCCCTTATCTTCTTTCCCTCGATGATGCCGCTTCTCCACAGCGGCCTTCCCATCCATCGCCCCGCACGGCACGCACTATTCCCCCCACCATCTTCTTCTGGCCGTATCTGCGTAACTTAACCCCGCGCCAGAGCCTCTAGACCTTGAGAACGTCGCATCTGACTTTCTTTTGATAGAATGTCGTTTCCAATTCGCGTCGTCACCAGGCCTAGTCTTGGTTCGGGCCTTGTCGTATCAGCGCGCATGATCATCGCACTTTTCATGGACCTTACGCGGAGCGGATCTCCTTCCCCGTCGCCGCTCCGTTACGCCTGTTGAATCTGTTTCCCTGACGGCGGACCACAACAACGATCGTCCGGGTAATAATGATCGTCACCAAGGAGGTAGCAGGGGCGTTCGAAGATCCCTCATCTGGAGAGGACTATGGTCAACGTACCCGATCACCCTTTGCATCAACTCACATTCTTTCTCTTCCTCTTTCTCGGCTTATCCAGGCACGTTTCACAGAAATGAGTTGTAATTGTCGATCCCTATAATGTCAGATGTTTAATGCAGAGATGAAGTCTGTCTTGCCAGTGGAGTTATCCAGATCCACAAATCACTCTGCCCAAAGTACTAATGCGGTAGACGCAGAGTTCCCACGCGTAACCAATGCATCAATCAAGGGTGTGGAACGCTACGCGCTTGTGAATCGTCCGGATGTCGTAAAAATCATGACGCAAATCAGATGCATTGTCGAATACACAGGCCTCAGGCCTCAGGAACATTAACATGTGGTATAACGACCGGTGCTGAAGCGCTGACACTGGGAGCCCAGCCCTTGCTCGAGGGAAGCTTGCGTGAGCGACAAACATTAATGATCGAGGCACACAACCATAACATCATATAGACGAGCAACACTCACACAGAAACATTGATACTGAGTGTTATGGGACGTGAAAGTCTATAATAAAATACTGCAGCACGAATCAGACCCTATGGTACATATATGCTTTCACTACAGTGTTGCAACTTTGTCTCAAACCTGAGCTTCCTGGTCCTTCTTAGCAACGTATACCAAGAGGTCACAAACACGTCTGGAGTAGCCCCATTCGTTGTCGTACCACGCGATCAATTTGACAAAGTTTGAGTTCAACATGATACCGCCAGATGCATCAAAGATGGAGCTGGCGGGATGGCCAATAAAGTCGGTAGAAACCACGGAATCCTCAGTGTAAGCAATGATGTCTTTGAGCTCAGAAGATGTCGAGGCTTCTTTCAGAGCCTTCTTGATGTCGTCATAGGTGACAGATTTCTCAAGGCGAACGACCAGGTCCACAACGGAGACATCGAGGGTAGGAACACGGAACGCAAGACCACTACATGAAACGAATGACAAATCAGCCAGGTATCAAAAAGATCTTCACTTACGTCAGCTTGCCATTGAGGCTAGGAATGACCTTGCCGACGGCCTTGGCGGCTCCCGTGCTGGAAGGAATGATGTTGCTGTTCACGGCACGCCCACCACGCCAGTCTTTGGAAGATGGACCATCCACAGTCTTCTGAGTGGCCGTGGTGGAGTGGATAGTACTCATGAGACCCTCGACAATACCGAACTTGTCGTGGACAACTTTGGCAAGGGGGGCCAAGCAGTTGGTGGTGCAGGAGGCGTTAGAGATGACGGTGTATTTGGGATCATATTTGTCAAGGTTGACGCCACAGACAAACATGGGCGCATCAGACGAGGGCGCAGAAATGATGACCTTCTTTGCTCCGCCCTTGAGGTGAGCAGAAGCCCTACGGACAGCGTGATTTGTGTGGTCGCATCAGTTTCAATACTAGAAAATCACGCACTTTTCGGTGGTGGTGAACACACCCTAATATGATAGAAGGTGAGGAGCAACACCTATTTGAAATTGGGGATGCTTACCGTAGACTCGACGATGTATGCGGCACCGACTTCACCCCACTTGATGTTTGCCGGGTCGCGTTCAGCAAACACGACGATCTCATTCCCGTTGATTACGAGCTTCTTCTTGTCCGCTGTGACAGAGATCTCGCCTGCAAAGCGGCCGTGGACAGAGTCGTATTTGAACATATAGACCTGATGCGGCTCAGCGCTGTGAGGACACATTGGGCAAGGTGGCATACCATGTAATCGATGTCAATGAAGGGACTGTAAAGGGAGTGTTAGAGTAGTTTGTCGCGATCGGTCAAATCGCATACTCGTTGATGGCAACAATTTTGATTTCTGGGTTCTCCAGAGCGTTACGCGCGACGATACGACCGATACGGCCTAGATTCTGTCAGCCATGCCTATCTCTGTTGGGCTACGAATAGCTCACCGAATCTATTGGAAGGGACGGTCGGATAGGGTCAGATGTGTCGGTCAGCGAGATAACGAGAAGACACACCCGTTGATTCCGACGTTGACCTGCATTGCTGCCGTCAGCTATGAAGAAGATACATAGGGAGGACGGTTACCATTGTGGTTGTTGTGGTGGATGGAGTGAAAGAAAGATGGGTTGCAAAGGCGAACGAGGAGGGACTTATATGCGCCCGTGGTGTCTAATCCAATTGATTTTCGCTCGGAGTTAGAACGTCAGACTCGTCCGACCCGTGCCGTATTTCCGCTAGGAACTTCGGAGTCACGGGCGGGACAATTCGGCGGTAACCTGCTACACCGCGAACGTGCGTGCACCGCTGCCAGCTTACCACTGTGACGACGGGGTGCCTCAACTGCTCACCCACCACCCAACCACAATGTCAGTCGAGGGTGCTGGAACTAACATGATGGGGGGTCTGATTACCGTCACTAACTCACAATCACGCATTACATATGTAGTTTTCTTCTATTTTATTGAGTCTTACTTTGCGCGTGCCAGGTCTGATTAACGTGTGCTACTTGACTACTTTGTGTACGGAGTCTTGGTTCGTTTGAGTCTCCATAAATAAACGCGGCGAGACCATTGAAAAACACGGCGGGACCACTCAAAAAACGCGGCGGGATTACCCGAAAACGCGGCGAAACTACTAAAAAACGCGGCGGATTAAATGTGCAAAATTAACATCGTATGCTGGCAGATTGAAAAGACATGTTATTGGCAGGTCAATGATCCAGCTGCAGCTTTTGAGATGTGTCCCCCTCTGAATGCTTGTGTCGCTATCCTTAGAATAAGCTCTGGTAAATTTATACGGTTTTGAAATATAGGGGTTAAATGTCCTCAAACGGATGTGCAGGATACGTGTCCTGCCACGTTAGTTTTGCCGAGTTTAATTGATGCTAGTCTCGTTCAATTTGTCTTCCCCAGTCTGGTGAATGCGTGTCATGCCTGGTCTCTGCTTGCGCAGAGCGTTGTCTCTCTTCGTTCTTCTCACTCTCTTTCTTGAATCCTCCTTCGCAGCTTTGCTAGCCATCGATTATGGCTCGGACTGGATTAAAGCCTCTTTGATGAAACCCGGCGTGCCCTTTGACGTTCTTCTGAACAAGGACTCCAAGAGAAAAATACAGTCGTCGGTCGCTTGGAAAAAGGACGACCGGTTGTTTGGAGCTGACGCTGCTAACCTGGTGCGTGTCCCGCCCGTTTCGCTGAACACGCACTCAACGTGTCTTAAGGCGTCACGCTTTCCTTCCGACTCTTTCACGTCCCTTAAACTGCTCCAAGGCGCGCCATACGGTTCCAAGGCTGTCTCGTACTTTACGCAAATATCTACCTCCGACATCGTCGAGTCCGGTCGATCGACGGTATCACTGAAGCAGAGCGATGGTACGGAATGGGGCACGGAGGAGCTTATTGCCATGCAACTTGCCTATGTCAAGCAACTCGCGGACAGCCTTGCCGGTGAACCTGTCCAGGACGTCGTCCTCACCGTTCCACCGCACTACACGCAGTTCGAGCGCGACGCCGTCGTGGATGCCGTAGAAATTGCCGGAATGAGGACCCTCGCGCTGGTCAACGATGGTGCGGCCGTAGCGGTTAACTATGCGATGACCCGGACATTCTCGTCGACGCCAGAATACCACGTCATCTACGACGCCGGTGCATCTTCGACTCGGGCGACTGTGGTTTCCTTTGCGTCTGTCGAGGACGCGAAGAAAAAATCGTCTTACACGCAGATCTCTGTTCTTGGTGTCGGTTTTGATCGATCTACGAGCGGCACCGAGCTCGATAGGCGCATGAGGGAGATTCTTGTCGAGAGATTCATTACTCAACACAAACGGGACGTTCGCAGAGACAAGCGTGGTATGGCAAAGCTCTGGAAAGAGGCGAGCCGTGTAAAGGCCATCCTCAGCGCAAACACCGAAGCAATGTCAACTGTAGGTATTCCGTAGTGCCAGACTGTGCAAGAGTTGACGCATAAGTTACCAGGTGGAGAGTGCCGCTTTTGATATCGACTTCAAGAGCAAGGTCACTCGGGACCAATTCGAGAGGGCTTGTTCGGATATGCGCAGCCGCTTCGCTAGACCCATCCATGATGCTGTGGCCACCGCTGGCCTCAACCTAGTATGTTATTTATACTTATCAACCCTCCTGAATTGACCCGTTGTAGGATCAAATAACTTCAGTTATTTTGACTGGTGGAAGCTCCCGTACACCGATGGTTCAGGCTGCCATCAAGGCTGCCGTTGGAGAGTGAGTGCCTTTCAGAAGTCTTAGCAGGATCTTCAATATTTTGTTTAGGGACCGGATAGCCCAGAACGTGAATGCCGACGAGGCTGCTGTGCTAGGTAGATTCTTTTTTCATTTGATCATACACCATCAAATCCAATGATCGTTTCTGCAACACAGGCGCAGCACTCTACGGTGCCTCTCTGTCACGCCAGTTCAAGACGAAGGACATTCGAGTGGCTGATATTTCAACATATGATATCCAAGCGTCCTACTTTGCTTCTACTCCTGAGTCGCGGACCATACATTCCCACATTTTCCCCGAGGGCTCCAAGTACGGTTCTCGCAAGACCCTTACATTCAAGCGTAAAGATGATTTCTCCGTCTGGTTAGACTACAAGACTGAAGTTGCACCGTAAGAGTGGCCTGCCGTCGCCGGTTCGGATGAACTAATTATTTTTTCCATACAGTGGTTTCCCCCGCGAGATTCTCCAGGCTCAAATCAAGGGAGTTGCTGAAGCCATTGGGAATTTGACTGAGCGCGATGCCACAGATCCTGTTGTCAAGCTCACGATTGCCCTCTCGGAGTCTGGGTTTATTTCCGCAAAAGAAGCAGTTGCATACGGCGAGATCAAGGATGAGTCTCTTGCAGGTGTGTAAATTTTGGCACGACCTCTCCGTGATTTTCAAAGCCAGCACAGGAATGCTGAAAGGTCTCTTTGGTGGAGGAACAGAGGAGCAGGAGGTATTGAAGAAGCAGGACGAGGATACGCCTCAGGAAGGCGAAGCTCAGCAAACAAATACCCCATCCAAGGAGAAGAAGACCAAGAAAGAGAAGGAAGATTTGAGCACTATTCCTCTTCAAGTCGATGTCGTGTTTTCTAACCTCCCCCCCATGACGGTCGCGGAAAAGCGCATAGCTCGTGACAAGTTTGTTGCCTCGTTTCAATCTTGTTTCGTTCATTGCTAATGCCTGGTGTGACCTTAGACTGCGTGCAGTGGACATGAAGGAAGCATCCAAGGTTCTTCGGGAGGAAGCACACAATACCCTCGAGGCGTATCTGTACAAGCTTCGTGACCTCCTCGAAGACGGATCGGACTCGCCATTCATGAAATGCTCGAAACCTTCTGAGAGGCAGGCCATCTCGGCCAAACTTGCCGATACGACGACGTGGCTGCATGAAGAGGGTGATGCAGCGGATACTTCTGCCCTGTGGGAGAAGCGCATGGCATTAGAGTGCGTACGATACTGCAGTGTGTGACCTGGTTCTGAAGCGATGACCAGGTCGTTGGAGCGACCGATCGTTCATCGGTACAAGGAGATCGAAGAGTTCCCCGAAGCACTCAATAACAGCCAAAAGTGGAACTGGGCCACAAGACTGTTCCTTACGGATGCACGCGCGAATCTCACCGCGGAGGCTGCCGCTAATGTTCCTTCCAAGTGGACAATCGAAGAACTCGGTGCACTTGAGGCGGCGTTGAAGGAGCACGAGGTGTGGTTGAACGATGGGGTTGAGAAGCAGAAGCACAGTGCTATGAATGAAGACCCGATTATCGAGACGAGGGAGATGAAGAGCCGCGCCAAGACGCTCGAGCTACACTTACAGCGGTTAATGAAGAGGAAGGCGCCCAAGGTCAAGAAAACGTCTAGTTCAGCGCAGCAGACGGGATCATCGAGCGCGGAGCCAAAACCAACGAATTCGGGTGAAGAGACGGGGCATGATGAATTGTAGATGCCGACATAGCGACATCATTAATGTTTATTGTGTTGACCCGTTGACCCTCTACATGTCCGAATGGATTTGAAACTAGATAGTTGCATCGCGACAGGTTCATGCTGAGAAGGGTCAACTAGAAAGTATTTGTTGGTGCTTGTATATATCGGTAGAGATGGACTTGGCGTCTCGACGGAGTTGATCATTGCCTGCTCAGTGCCGGCACTGGACGACGACGATCGCCAGTGCTTGCTTTCGTTTCTTCCCACTGCACCTCGACAACCGGCCTAACGTCGTCCTCAGCGTCGCGCACAGCTGCCTTGCTTGGTTTGCTTTGATCCATCTCCATGTCAAGACGGAGCTACGACAGCGTCGCCCACGAGAAACGACTGTCCAAGTACCGTGTCACTGATGACGATCTCTTCGAGTGCGTACCACACATTTACACTCATAATGCAACCACTGATCGTTCTCCGCGTCCAGCTATGTGCTCCGTGTGGCGTGAGTCGCGGTTACCCTCGACCTCACGCCTACTCCACCTAACGCGTTCACAGCATCCTAAGTTACATCACCTCTCCAAAGGTTGTGGCGGCACATTCAAGTGGAGCAGAGGCAAAGGAAAAGGACCACCACTACAAACTCTCAGGTGCCATCTCGCACTCCATTATCTCCATTGGCGATATCTTCAAGGAGATCAGGGATGGTTCCAAGAGCGTCAAGTTCCCGGAGAGGCTTCTCAAGGTTCTCGAACAGAAACTGCAGAATATAGCAATGGGAAAGGAACCCGCGTGCGTGGACCGTCTGCCCCGTCGACGACAGGCTGCCTGACTTTGTCTTGAAAAGATACTCGGATCAACTGACGCGGAGGACCATGGCCGTATTTTATAATCAGTTCATGGGCGACCCGTTCCGAAGACAGTTGAAAGAGAACAGGAGCATCGAAGAGCTTATCTTGATGTTTGCTTCACAGGCCACCGGCGTGCTCAGGAAAGAGCCGACGTTGGTGGACGACGCTTGGAAAGTCGAGGTCAACAATCAGATCGCACAGTTTGTCAGGATGCTGCGCGATTGCCTCAAGGGTCTCAGCCATGTTTCGCCCGAGTTAAACGCCCGTTTGGACGTGTACCACACGAAGCTCTCGCAATCTACCGCCGAGTCGGCGTATGACTCTGCTTCGACTTCTCGTGATCGTGGAGAATCAACCAGCACTGCTCCTGCCATCAGCACGAACATTTACGACATGCCATTCGTACTGGTTGTCGCCAAGCTGTTCAAGATACCTGAAAACGCGATTCAAACGGAGGTCGATAAGCTGAGAAAGACGTGTACGGAAAAGGTAGGATTGTAGGCTTTGGTTGCCTACAGAGCTCAGAATTTCATCAGGCAGCTGTGGTTGATCTCAAGGTACAACGAGCTAGCCTAGCGCACAGGTAAACACACTAAAGTTCCGCGACAGACTTGCCTCAAGAACATCAATGCCGGTGCACCCTTTCCAGGCAGACGAGAGGACTTTGACAATGATAACGCGTGGAACCAATGGAAAAGCATGGAAACATCCCATCTCTCGCAACTCATCATGGCCATGATATCCACGAATCCGGAGCTAGCCAAATCAATGCCTGCAGACAACGGCGGTTCACCCACGACAAGTCCACGACCTGGTTCCGTGTACTCTGTAACCGGGTCGTTAAATCGACACATCGGTGCCAACTCCATCGGAAGTCGGCGATCCATGTTTAGTGGGGCACAGGGTGATGTCATTCCAGGCACGGTCGAGGAAGAAGTGGATGATGATGACGAGATCCGTGTCGGACACAACTTCACTTTCATTCCCCCAAATCCCAAGAGGTTTTACAAACGTCTCGTTGAGTACTGCCTCGCCGCCGATCTCGAGATGATGTTTGGACCCGAAGTCGACGATGCAGACGAAGTGCCGTTGACGATCCTGAGTCCATCCCACACGAATCTCATAAACGAATGCGCATTGCGTTGGCGGATAGGCCAGCCGTATCGCGCCACGTGCTTCTTGGAACTCATCAAGGAATTTTACGAACGGAGTCATGTACCAATGGAATGCATACCCGAGGCTCTGCAGACGGTCTCGAAGGTCTACCATGATCTCGAGATCGACAAATGGTCAATACAAGATGTACGCGATATTTCTACTACGATTGGTTCCCTGTTCATACCTCTTTGACACCCAGGCGGAGTTATTGGCCAGCGTCTATGGCAGCCTTTACAATATCTTCCTCTCATCACTTTACCATTCACTAGAGACCATACCAAACGTCAAAGTATCCGAGGTCCAGCCATATCTCAACGTCTTGGACCATGTCCGGGAGAGTGGGCTTTTGTCTCGCTTTGAAGCGGATATCAACGCGCGCCTTTTGGATCTAGAGGACCGTGTCAGATCACTGTCGGAAGGATTCTATCAGCAGAAGACTCAACAACTTCAAGCGGCCCCTGGCGTCAACCGTGCGCTTCCACTCTTGTTGATGACTGACGAACTGGAAAAGGCCGCGAAGCAACTTGACAAACGCTTCCCCGAACCACTCGCAGGGTATGTATGGTTTGCTGTGGACATTTGCACTCATTGATCCCTTATTTTGAATTTTAGACGAATCGACCTCGTGTCGCTATTTGTGGAAGTGACGATTCCACTATTCATTGCTGATCTACAGAGTTCATCGAAGAAACTGTTTGAGTCGTCTATGAACGGACCCACCCCTGATGTCCCTATTCAGGATATATTCACACTGTACCGACGGTCGAAGACGCTGCTGTCGATGTTCGAGGCGTTTTGCTCGGAGTAAAGTCTATCGGCCTCACGAAGTCGTCCAACGCTGATTTGTTGCAGAGGTCACATTGACTTCGACCTCGGCCAATTCTTCATGTCATATGTCCTTCAGTGGTTGCAAGATACGGACAGCAAGACGAACCAGTGGGTCCAGGCTGTCAGTTTCATTCTTGCCATGATTACATTGTCTGATCCAAGTGATATAGGCCATAGCTGCTGACAAGGTTCGTCCTATTGGACAGACTCGGAACGTAAAATTAGCTTACGTAGTAATGCAGTTTGAAGCGGAAAACACAGATGGGCACAGCTCATCTATCGTTGATCTGTTCGATTCTTTGCGTAGCCCCATCACATTCCTTCAGGAGTTGGAGTGGTCGGATGAATACCAGAGCGCCAGGTTCTTCACTAGTCTTTCGAAGGTACAAGCACATCAAGTTTTCAACCTCACTATCCATGCTCATTATACTCTCAGACTATCTCTAAGGCCATTGAGCAATATTGTCGTAGCGTGGAAGAACTTTTCATGACTGAAATGTTCCCTCGCCCGACAGAGTACATACAACCCCAAAAGTCTTCTGCCTGGCTCGAAAAGGCCAAACAACTTGCGACGGTGGGTGAGAAGAAGATCGAGCCTTTCAACTTCCGCCCCGAATCGTGTGTCAAGCTTAACAACGTCGAGTCTGCTCGCAAGCTTTTGGATAATATGTACAATCAGATACAGGTCGACAAGATGACTGACGTGTTGTCTGCAAGTCCGCCCGTACCCGATAAGGTGGATAGACCCAAGTTTCTGTTCACGGTGAAGATCGTGATGGCAGAGGATCTTGTGCCACTAGACAGTAATCCCTCTGCGCTGGCCGACACGTTCGTCACCCTCAGTGACGAAGCCGGGAACCGCTTGGTAAAGACCCGGACGATATATGAGACACTGAACCCTCGCTGTAGGAATTATTTACTTTATTGTCTAGCGATGGTTTTGATCTCTCCTGCAGGGGAAGAGACGTTTGACATCTCTGTCGACAAACCGCTCTGGCTCATGTGCAGTATACGGGATCGTGCGTTGGTAGGGCAACACGACGTGGTTGGCCGCAGCTTTATCTGCCTCAATCATGCACAATACAGCGACTTCCTGACGCACGATGTGTGGCTGAATCTTGAAGCGCCTAATCATGGGCATCAAGGTCGAATTCTTCTGCGTGTCAGCATGGAAGGCGAAAAGGACGATGCTCAGTTCTACTTTGGACGCGCGTTCAGGTCATTGAAGCGTAGTGAGGGCGACATGATGCGTATTTTTATTGACAAAGTGAGTGTGAGAGGCACGGATTCACGAAAGACTTTACTGAGCGCGACCCCCGATAACAGATGTCCCCCCTCATAAGACAGTCCCTGTCACGCACAGTGCTGAGGAGTCTTGTCAAGACTGGGAATGTTCTCGACTACAACAAAGCTCTGGCTAACGTGACAGGTCTGTATCGGGTGGCGCTTGGGTCCAGCTCGAACGAAGTACAAGTTCCGCTGCCATCATCTGAAAAGCCACGTGTTCGCCCGGAAGAATTGACGGACGTAGAGATCGAGCGGGCCATTGTTCCGCTCTTTGACTACTTTGATGCCAACCTACAGATCCTCAATACGCATCTGTCTGAGACAGTCAAAGACACGGTGATGCTCAAAGTCTGGAAGGAGATTCTGACAGTCATCGAGGGCCTTCTGATCCCGCCATTGTCTAAACTGTCAAGCGACATGAAACCGCTGAGTGACAAGGAGGTAGATATTGTCTTCAAGTGGCTGAAGGTAGGGTATCCCAAGCCTGTGTGGTCGAATGTGTTTTCATCGCATTCCAAGTTCTTGAGAGACTATTTCCATGCAGAAGGCGAAGGCGTCCCGTTGGAATCGCTTCAGAACCAAAAGTATCGTGACGTGGTGTCGATCCGTCTGTACTATGACTGGCATACGTGAGTGCGACAACGCGGTGGCAGACGTTAGCTGAGTGGTTTGCAGGGACACTCTGATGGAGGAATGCGTGCGCGCGATGCAACAAAGTCTGCGAGAAGCCGTACCTGTGAAAAAGCGCGTCAAGAGTGTTTACAATCAGAGGAATCTTGGGACGATCAAGGAACGCAAGAAGGAGAAGCAAGAAAAGGAAGTGTTCAACGGGGAGACTATTATCCGCATACTACGTATGAGGTACGTTAGATGTTGTCCTACATATGACCTGGAGGAACTCAATGGGGTCATAGACCGAACACACAGGAATTTATCGCACAGCAGCTGGATATTATGCAAGCCATGCGAGCAGAACAAGAGCGGTCCGAAGTAGCACAGCAAAACCGGCGATCGCAGCGACGGCAGGCACACGCTCCAGCCATCCCGCCACTTCCGACAAGGGACTCATCTTAGTCGTGTCTATATCTCTTATTCCTTGCGCGATATACCCGAGCTTTCCTACGCGTCTGTTAATGTACCGACATGGTGCCAGCTACCACCACTGAGTTTTGCTTGCTGGACAGACTTTCTTTCCTTATCAGGTTACTTGGAATCCTTGTTCTTTTTTTTCCATTGTTTTCTTTGTACACATACGTACGCGTGGACCCACGAATATTACCAGGACGCGCCGGTGCGAGCCGGAGAACAATGGAGTGGCAGTCTCCAAGGAAATCGAGTCCGTTTTTATACGAACAAAGAGTCTCCCCACTTTCAAAGTTGACTCCGTTTCTTTCAGCTTGCTGGACCAGGCTTTTCTGAATCCATCTGTATCTCTACGTTGCAAGCGCGGGTTCGCTCATTGTATCTCCAGCATGGTTCTTCCTGCTTTCGCGCGCAAGTGTTCACTCGATCTGCCACACTCCATGATGACTGACCTTGTTTCGGATGGTAGGTGTATTCATAGGTCTCAACATCGTCCGTGCGATCAGCATCACCGCTCTTTTACTTGTATTTTCCACCAGCATTCTCGTCCTGGTCGACGACATCGAGGCCGTCAACGCGTTCACGAACGGCAATTACAACGCGACCACGTTCGACGACGGAAATTCAGCGTACATCCCGTACGTCCGTCCATGTCTCCTGCACACACGCGCGTGCGTTCGGAACTGACGAACGGATCGGACGTCTAGCAACAGCACCGTGCCCAACCAACCGGGCGGCGCGTTCTGGGCGGTCCTCAACAGGGTGTTCATCATATTCCAGACGGTCGTGCTCGTCTTGTCCGAGATCGGTGCGTGGCCAACGTTGTCGTCGTATTCGAGTCGGGCGAGGATGCTGAGAGGGAAGGGACAGGCTGGCCTGCGGCGTTCTTTGATCGATTCTTTCCCGTGCTTGGCAGAGAGTTTGGCGTCGGCGCGCTCGGGGTGATGCAATGCCTGTACGTGCGCGTCCGAGAGTCCGTCGACACACGCGTGATCTGATGATGGTGATGATGATGGTGTGCACAGGATCGGGGCGTCGGTCCTCTCCCACTGGGTGAGCGACTTCCCGCTGGTGACCGCGTTCTTTCTGTTCTCGGTCGGCTGCCTCAACATCCTCGTCGGGCTGATATTCCGGGAGACGGTCAAGGACAAGCGGTCCATCCTTTCGTGGCGCGAGCGCAGCAAGGACGTCCTGCCGTCGCACATGGAATCGCGCGTGACCGAGGCGGCGTCGAGCGTGTCGAGCAGGCCCGGCATGGGTTTCGGAAGACAGGGCGAAAAGGGCGCGGCGCTGAAAGGTAACGTTGGGTTGGCAGGCATCCGATCGGGTCGCTCTCTAACAGATCCATCCAGGGTTCTTGATCCGCAAGCCAGACGAGTCGCATGCCGCTTGAAGCGACGCCTGTGTGTCGTATAACTTGTCTGCAATCTCGTGTGGACGTTTTCTTTCTCTCTCTCTCTCTCGTACATCGTCTGTACTACTACTACTACCCTCATGATGATAATGATGCACATCCGGTGGCGATCTGACGCTAGGCTATATACTTTCCATGCTTGCGATGCCAGTCTTCGATCGAGTCCGGTCCGTAGTGCGTGTGGACTTCCTTGGTACCCTCCGGAAGACGGACATAGTCCGGTTTGGAATCCATTTTGACGACCACCTAATCACGATCGGAGTGTATCAGCCTGTTAACGCTGCACGCGTATGCAATAAGGGACGGCGTCACCATGCGCTCCGGAGGCTCGAGGGGCGGGGCGTCGATCGCGGACGCAAACGGATGGAGCAGCTCCGGCCTGCTCATGGTCAGGCTTCCTGCGCGAGAGAGACGGGGACGAACGTACCACCGCGGATCGTACAACCACAACATGGATGCGCAGCGGCCGCAAAAGTTGCGCTCGGACGAGGCGGTGGCTTGGCGATCGGTGTCGCGATCGAGGACGGCGCGGTAGACGCTGGAACGGAAGGGTGAGTGGATGACGATAAGGATGACGATGACGACGATGAAGAGAGGACAGCGTTGCGCACCGGACGTCCTCTGTGCCCTGAGTGATGACGAGGGTGTTGGCGATGGCGCCGAGGTTGATCGAGCCGCCGACGCCGCCGACTTTGCGGCAGATGGAGCAGACGCAGAGCTAGGGAAACGGTCTGCATGACTGGCGAGACGGGGTGACTTGGGGGACATACCTGGTATGGGACTGGCGTAGAGCTTTGGACGGTGAAGCGGACGGTGCCGCAGTGACAACTGCCTTGGAGTTGGACGGGCATCACGGCGTGCACGAGCTAGAGCGTGTAACAACAGATAGGCTACACAGTGTAACATCACTGCCATGTTGGGTATTACAAGGGCTTGTATCGTTCCAAAAAAAACAGGCCTCGGGAAGTGCCAACTAAACGTCGCATAGACCTTGCTTGCATTGCCATGCTATCGTTGCGGGGTTGTTCCCCGCCATCCATAAAGATTCAATAAAGAGGAACGTGCATGCCCAGTCCGTAACGGCAAGCTCACGGATATCACCGGCGGGGTGGACATTGAACATGTCACTCGGACGATACAAAATGTCAATCGCAGCCGCGGGACACGCGCAAACATCGGGACCAGTTCCTGGTATGAGTTGGACAACTGACTGGATTCGATCCGTATGGCTATTCGCCGTTTTTGGTGTGCATGTCGGGCAGCCAGCTTTTCCCCTGATTCCGAACTGGCTCGGGCCTGCAGGCAGACTTCCCAGTCGCACGTCGCGCGACGGCGTGTATTTTGCAGGCTGAATCTAGGAAGCAGCATAGTTTTGCTTCGGGCGGTTCTGGGATGGGACAAGGTCCGGGTCGATTCGAGGACGAGATACGAAGGCTGCACGAAAAAGTGGTGGGCATCATTCCGCTACGCGCCAGCGTAAACGGGCCACTAGCCAGGGGCGCCGTAACTTGGCGACCAGAGCACAACATTTGTTCTGCGCTTGCAATTCCAAGCACAGATTGTATTCCGCCCCTTCCCCAAGTTCCATTTCTTCCACCCGTCACGATGTTCGCCGACGCGAAAGCCCTCCTCATCATTTCGTGTGCCCTCTTTGTGCAGGCCCAGAGCGCCACCGTTACCGTATCCGCTCTCACCCCCGGCGCATCCGCTGGCACCTCCACTCTCGACACGTGCATCGTCGGATGCTTGACCAGTGCCAGTGAATCCACAGGTTGCTCCTAGTTTGTCCCCGTGTTTTCCCGCATCTGGCGGCGTTGACTCTCCGTTAGCACCAACTTGGCCTGCGCGTGCACCTCGAACGCGTTCCAAATGGCTGCCGCGCAGTGTCTCCAGTCCAACTGTACTGCTGCGGATCTCGTAACGGTGACCGCGCTCCAGCAGCAAGAATGCAGTAGTGGCGGTGTGTGTTTCATCTCGTTGATCGCCTTGTCACCCTGACATATGTTTTGCGGTCGATGCGTCCTCTTCTGCAGCGTTTTCTACGGCGACTGCGAATTCTGCCACGGGCACGGGTGTATCCCCCCCATCTACCACTTCCAGTTCGAGCAAGAGCGGTGCCATCGTCAACGCACCCATGTCCTCCGTCACCCTCGTTGGCACCCTCGTCGCTTCCGCTGGGGCTTTGGTTGGCGCTGCCTTCGTCTTGTGATACCCCAACCCTGTTTAAAAATTTTCCATGCGTACGTAGCGTTACGTCAAGGGTTGACTTTCGGAAGACCCTTGGCATACAAAAGACGTACTAGTAGTTTGTTGGTGTCTCCATTTTTTCAATGGAAGTTTTTATGGAATTGGTCAAGAGGATAAGACCAGATATAAGATAGAAGTCAGTCAGATCCAGCAAGCCTCAGGGTCATGTGACCGATGTGTGAGACACTGCACTACGCAATCTACATTTATTTTTCCTGCTAACCACTCGTCGATATCTTTTGCTGGTGTAACATTTAAAAAAAGTAAAAGCATCAAAATGTAGAGAGTATAGATTACAAGAATTTGACGCCGGCAAATTGTAGCCATCTGTGTTGTATGAGTATCCTATACATTTTGAAGACTTTTGTCATGCAAAATCACACTTTTGACCCTGAGGTCTGCTGGATCTGGCTAACTTCTACCTCACTGGCATACACAATAATACATACACAAGCAAGCATCATGATATCACTTAAATCAGGTTCACAAGTAGAACATCGTGTCCCGCAACTTGCCAGACACGCCCCCTCCCCACATCTCGACCGCCTTTTCGAACACGGCGTCCTCTTCCCGCCGCTGCGGCTGCTTGCCCTTCTTTCCCTTGTCCTTGTCCTTGTCGGCATTCTTCCCCTTGGCCGAGTCTCCTCCACCCTCCTTGTCGCCCACCAGCAGCGAGTGCAGGTAGCACCGCCCGCGCTCGCACGCCACGTCGGCCCAGTACGCGGCCGAGACGAGGCTGACCGCCTTGGTCGCGCGCGCAAACATGTAGCTCAGGTCGAGCGTCACCCGCTGCAACGTGTCCGCCCGGAACCCGTTCTCGTCGTGCACGACGTAATAGTGCGTCGGCCGCGTCGTCCCTTTGAGGCCCCCGTGCGCTGTACGTGCTTCGTCAGTACCCCCCCTCCCCCGCATCCCGCCGAAAAAAAAAGTGAGCGACGGACCTTGGAGGAAGAAATCGAATTCATACGCCGGCGTGACGCCGCGGTCGACGACCGTCCCCGGGAGCGGGTTCCCGTCGTTCGCCGCATCGGCCTGCTGGGTGGGATAGAAGCGTGTGTGATGCCGCTTGCCACAGACGACGATGCTCAGCTTGGGTCGGTACGGACCGCGTGCCGAATCAAAGTGCGCCAAGGCGCGCTGCATCACTTTCAGCTCGTACTTGCGCACCTGCACGAACTGGCTCTGGCAAAACACGTGAGAATACCCTGGGCCGGATCGCACGACAGGCACGTACTTCGGAAACGCCGTCACGATAGAGAATGACACGCTCGGGCAAACGACCGTTGTTTCGTGTCTTGTATAGCTGGAAACGGCTGATAAACATGTCCCTGAGGACGTTGTCCTCGCCCTCATCACGCTCGATCTGTGTATTCGGTCAGAGGGTGACCGTTCGACGGCATGTCGGCATACCTCCACTTTGCTCTCGCGGATGGCGAGGGCAGCAGGATACTGCGCAAAATGCCCGTCGACGCTGGCAACGACTGCCACTACGGATGCTAATCGACACCTCTTGTCAGATGGCACCTCAAGGACGTGCATCGAAACACTCACGCGACCCTTTCAAAGACATTCCCTTTGCAGGATGCGTCACGTCCATACTCATGACCATTGTTGGTGCGCTCTTCAGCCACGTGCCACTGTTCGCGTCCAGCGTATGATTGATTCCCCCCAACTTCATGTTCACCTTGAGTGCAACATTGGCATAGTACTGTTCGCGCTTGTCCTTCCTCACTTTGCTAGACTGCATACAAATGGTAGCCAGGTCGAGTTTGACGTCACAAAGCCGCTTCAGGCCGTTGTAGATCGCATTGTCGTCGTTGGACAACATGACCAGAACGAGTTGCGGTGCAGCCCGTGCCACCAGTGCCGCCAAGGCCCGTTCAATGTCTCCAATCGCCTCGTCCCGAAATCTAGTTCTGCGTGCGGGCAAGCGGACGGTCGCATAGTCACTGTCCCGTAGCGGTGCCACCTGCATACCACTCTTGTTACACATCGCGCGAAACCCGCCGGTGATTTCCCGTAGCACCGGCATCTCATTGTCTTTGAAATCATCTCTGCCGTCATCCTGGAGGACGAGTACGGCCCACCGATCTAATCGCGCTCCAACTGCAAATTTCACGTTGCGGAGATTCCACGACGCACGATCGTCGATGGCGGCAGGCTTGGCTGCGGAATACGACAATCCGGGTTTCTCCAGGATACGACCGGGAACAATGGCCATGTCCGTACCCACATGAATGCCAAATGCATCTAGCACGGGATTCGAGTTCCGGAACCCGAGTTCGCCAAGACCCCTGTTGACGATCTCATTGGCGTTCTCTTTGGGCGGTTTGCAAGCCGCATCGAGCATATTCTTGGCGTGTTTCTTATCCGTCAGTTCGCCCTTGAAGCCCTGGTCTGGAAGGATGTCGCAAAGTTCTTGAGGATAGAGGGCACCGTTAGGACCTTCCAGGAGCGGAAGACGGGGGTGCTGCAGTTCCGTGCCATGCCCTTGATTCCGACGGTGATTAACGAGCGTTGCCAGGTCAGATCGAGGTAACCATCCTTACTGCGCTTGTAGAATTCCGCGATCGTGACCAACTTGGATTCATATTTGATTTTGCTCTCAAGGGCGTTCGTTTTGGAAATACCCTTGATCATGACGACGTGGTTGTTGTGCTTGGTCACCACCCGGACCTGTCTTCCGAAAGCGCCCGTGTTGCTACCCGCGAATCGATGGTATTCCTCCATGGCGATCTTGAAATTCTGGGGCTTGTAGAATGCAGCATGAGATGTATTGACATTGACCATGAGCTGTTGATGGGCGGGTCGGACGGAGACGTAAAAGCCTTCCCTTACTGTAAGCCCACCCCCGATATCCTTGGGGTCCGGGTTGTCAAAAAATAGCCGTTGGTCGGGGTGTTTCTTCGTGTCGTCATCTCGACCGATCTTGACCCCTGTCTGGGAGGGTTGTGCGGTGAGGACAAGGTTCAACGCAGAAAGGACCTTGGCGAGCGCTTGGGAGTCGACGGGACGTCCCGCAAGACATCTAAACCCAGCGTCAGATGGGAAAGTGGCGGTAAAATATTTATAAAAAAAAAAAGTAGACGCACGCGTCCAACAGCTCTCGATCGACCTTTCCTTGCAAAGCGAGCGTGAGCACAAATTCGTTGGGGTTCTCGGAAGGCGCCGCGTCGCTCGTGTCATGGAATGCACCGCGTATCGTGAGCGGCTGTGGCAATTCAAACGACGCTACGAGCTTCTCGGCGCCGTCGTGCGCCACACGACCAGACATGCCAACCTGCTCCCACACCTCGGACTGTTCCGCGAGCTGGAAGACGCGCTGTTTGACGCGACGCGAGAGCTTGGACTTGGAACCCGGAAGCGCGATCTCTGCGGTGTACTGAAAGATCTCCCCCCGCGGGTCCAGGTCGACGGGAAAGTGGTTCGTGCGGAGCACGACCGGTCTGCCCTCGGTCCCAAAGTCGGGGCGCAAGGGGAGACCGCCGTCGCGGTCCCCTTCTTCGGGAGCGGTGCTGAATCTGCCGAGATTGGCGACGGCAGCGCCGTCGGAGCCATCTTTGATGCGGTCATCGACCTCAGGTCGACCTGGCATAAAGATGCTACGTAAGACGCGTTAGCCGACATCGTCGCTGGTAGTAAGGGGGGACTGACGCTCCGCCAGGCTGTCCGTGCCCGCGCCCGCGGGTGCCAGGACCAGGGGAGGATGGATCGGAGCCGCCTCTTCGAAACCCCTCGAAACTTTGGCCTCTTGTGCCTCTGCCTCTGCCTCCGCCTCCGCCTCCGCCTCTAGCACCACCACCCGGGGTGGTGCTGAAGGATGATGCACTTGGCGCTTGATGACCACGTCCTCGACCACGTCCACGGCCTTGCAAGTTGGGTGAACCCTGCCCAGGCCAAGAACTTTTGCCAGAGCTACTCATTGTTCGTCAGTCAGTGGGAATCCGGGCGCAGCAAGGAAGCGCCCTGTGAACGGATTCGCGGCACTAAAAAAAGAAAGGCTATTTAAGGAGTGGGGATTAATAAAAAACCCCAGCTAAAGAAAGATTCGATGCAGACAAGATTTCACCCGACGGCTGCAGCAAGGAGAAAAAAGAAAACAAAGGTTTTTTTTTTGCTCGCGGAATCTATATAGTACAATAGTAGGATACAGAGTACCGAAAGAGAGGGGGGACGAAAACAGTAATGATGAGCGTGCGTATGAGAGGTGGTACAGATGATGATGGCGGGAAAAGGGCGGGTATAGAGTGACACAGGTATCAGGAACATGATGGGCTACCAGCAGAGGCGGAAGCTCGGCGTTACGACAGACGGTAACGGACAACAATCAGCATCGCCAACGACCGAAATATCACACACGACGTTCACACGTCTGCGCAGAAAGAAGAAGGGTAGAAGGGCATCCTGACCAGAAACCAGCTTGCCAGGCGATACGTGTGCCAGACGGGGAAAGGAAAAGAAGAGGTGGGTGATCAGGCGGCCTAATCTTCTTCAGGGACTTCGCATATGCTGGAAAGAGATTGCTTGCGGGTGTGACCGCGAAGGCTGGCACTGCTCCCCCTCCGGTGATGGCCAGGGGACCTCCTTTGGGAAGGTTGGGGTACGCCAGCGACTGGGAGGGAGAAGGAGGGAGAAGGGCCGTTATTAAGGGGGAGAACAGGCGTGATTTCCTCGGAGAGAGAGGAGAGGGAAGAACTGGGAGAGGAGCTGTATATGACGTACGGCTCCTCCTCGAGCTCGACGCAGGGAAACGGAACGTCGGATGGCTGGGGCGCCAGACGGGGATCTTGATAGGAAAAGGAGGTGGTGGAGCGACCGAAGATGGGCTGGAGGAGAGAGCGTGAGCGCGAGAACGAGCCGAGGATAGAGAGAGAAGGACGGACGGAATATTTCTGTGCATTTGTCTCCTTGACCCACTCTGTGACGCGCCGGACCCATTCGCGCTGTCTGAGGAACTCGATGCGCTCCTTTCTCTGGACGGCGGACTCGACAAAGGTCATCTGTCTGCCGCGGGGGTCGAAGGACGTCGTCGGGTGCGAGGGCATGAGCATCTGGAGCTGGACGGGAGACGGAGAGGGAAACGACGACAACAAGGGTGTGGAACCGGAAAATGTGTCATTTTTATAATCGCCCTTATATAATTTTTCTATCTTATATTGTTAGTAGATGGGGTGTTCTAGGACGGACCATGTGCCTGTG
>JBBPUI010000130.1:0-36191 GCA_038094615.1 Heimioporus aff. retisporus | reverse complement strand
ATTTTTGATACAAACCTTTTTGACTTCCGGTGTTGGTGCATGCTGCAACTAGCGCTGGTGGCGGTTCGACTGATCACTGTGGCTATGCGCCAACCAACTGTCACCAGTGCTGGACGTCATCGAGAGGACCAATCGAGTTTGCTCCTTTGAGTCGCTCTCACCCACAGCCCAGCACTGTCTTTTTCGGCACCACTGGTAACCACTACAAGTGGTGCTTGCCACATACTCAAGTTTCCGAAAGTCTAATAGCAATACCTGGCCTGGATGAAGGAGAAGAAAAAGGTAATAACAACATAGTTGCGATTTGCAAAGGTGGGACCTGGCTCAATTACTTTGGGGCAGCTCTGGATAACTACATATCCATGTGCACACTTCCAAGTTGCAAGTGCAGCCTCCTCACTAGGACACTTTCAAAGTTATTGGCTGTGGAATGTCAACTTGCACTTCAATATCGCCATCATCAATGCCAGGTCATTCTACTGGTATACTTTGAACTGTTTACTTGAGATTGTCACATTCCTAGTGGGCTGAGACCACATGGGAAGATCAGAAAGTTGATTTGAAAGTTGGTCATGTGTCCTATGTGTCTCTAGATGGATGGTACAATGAGCTAAGCCAATAGCATCACTCGATTACCCAACATATTAGCCAATCTGATTGATTATATAATTTCTGAGAAGGATTCTAATAGGTCAGGTAATTACATAAAGTGGTGAGCATGGGAATATAGCTCATACTACCATCCAGAGATAGACTGCTGAATTTTCTGAAAGTCACTAGCCTTCATGTTCGGGTGAACGTTGGCAGTCTTCATCACCTTCCCCACGATTTATGGCCAGTGGCTCTAACTCTTGTCCACTGACCAGCAGAACGCTGACTGACTTCAAGGCTCGAATGTCCTGCAGGCGAATCGTCGTTTGGTAAAATGAACGCTGCGCTATGCACGGGTGTCTTCGTTATCTCCTCGCCGACAACAGGTAAGCGTGTGTGTTCAGTGCCACAGTGTGGGCGTTTGCTCACGCCGATCATCAAGACTTTTTGGATTGTGGAAATGGACAACCTCGTGGTAAACTTCCCACAGCTTGTCAGAGTCTATTCATTTGGTTATGCATGGTTTTCTGACTGACAACGGTGAACGTCAAGCATTTGCTAGTGGGGAGCCACCATCGATATAGAATCTATCGCCATACTTGGTCCTGCAACCCAGGTGTCGGTGCTGCAGAGGTGCTTTGGTGCTACAGCTGAGGGGACGGGCTTTATGTGTAAAGTGGCATATTGATACGCGCATTGACTCGCTGACATCTTGATACCTCATGCACTTCTTTCGCGTCCGTTATTCTCACTTTTGGTAGTACAACGTTCCTGGTGCCTGCATCGTACCTTAACCTTGGATCGGATTGGTCGCGCTTTCTTCACCGACTTGTGTCAATGCCATTGTGGATAAGGATATAAGTCCTGGTAAGCAAAATTACTTGCTTCGTGCTCCACATAGCTCCCACCGCTTAGGACTTAGTCTCTGGCTGTCAGGGATATTTTTCTGCAAAACGTATACTCCACCTTTGGTATCTCGACGTACGAGTTGGCTTTATACAACTCGCAGATTGAGTACTTAAGCATCGCACATGGCGACATGATTGTTGAACATAAATCGGTAAATCATCCCTGTTAGATGCAAACTGCTTTACTTTTCCCATCGATAGTGAGTGGTGATCCCTGCTTCGTTGGCCAATTTGTCGAACGTACTGCCCAGCCTGCCCGCGCTTGTTCTTGTCTATTCTTCCCCGCTCCTTCCGCTTGCGTTGTTCTTCATATATGTTTCTTGGCACCAGGCGAGCAACGAAGTTGAAATCACACGAGAACCTCCACAGCAAGCCCAAGTCATCTCGGAAAGAACACGGATAGATGCAGCACCGGAATTCAAGTTCCTCCATGGCGGGCGGCAGGCGGGAACGCCGGTGAGTTCGCAAGTGATGTATCTTCGTTCGAGTCATCAGGTTGGCGGGCGTCATCGCCCCTCCGAGTCGTCATCCCGTTGTGATCGCACCGTCCGTGTGGCGGCGTGATGGGGCACTGGCCCATGCCAATTAATGCCCTGCCAGCTGCCAACACGTTTTCAATCAGCCGACGCGATCACCGGACCAACCAGTATCTTCGTGATATGACGCTTATCGCTTCGTTTGACAGGCATGCCGTCACCCTCGTGTCCCCCAGGGGCATACAGGTTGCCGTTGGTGAAACGCTGGGGGCCATCCTGAACGATTCGATTCCCGATCCGCGTGGATGGACGCGCGTCACGTCTGTCGGAACACGACCGGGGTCTATCCGTTGGATACGCGCTTCGAGTGGCTTATGATCATGAATCCACGTTGGGTGCACAACAAGCTCGAGGCGGGCTGTGTGCATTTGGCACCCCCCTATCATATTAATACGTGACTTGGATAGCCCGGCTGCACGGGAATTTTGATCGGAAGGTAATTTTTTTACTGTCATCATAGACTCATGCTCTGGAAGCGCCACAGCATCATCTGTTTGTTGCCACGATGTTCACCTTCTCCGGCCAGCCTTCTGATTTCGCCCAGTCCGGTGACTCGGTGACAGATAGGTAAAACTGTCGAGAAGAACGAACGCGAGAATACACCTGATAACACATCTATTACTGAATTGCCTGAAATACAAAATCTGTTCCAAGTACATACATACGCCATGCCTTGAATAAATATCCGAGGTATATATTCGACAAAAATGAGTGCTGGTGGTACAAACGATCAGAATGAGTGGTGTCGGGCAGTTACTCCAAAAGAATGCAAGGCTCTGGACCTCTGAAGTGAGTGGGAGCGGGAACGTGAATGCTCGCGATGAGCAAACCTCACATGTCCAAAAAGGACACGTATTCTTCATCTTCAAAGATGACAGACGTGGACGCGTACTGCCTAAGGCTCGAGCCAACACTCCCGATGCGGCTGCTAGACGGTGAAGGCGGTGACCGTGCTGGACCATGCATGATGGTCATGGCACCAGCGGGAGATTTGCCCCATCGGATCAGAAAACTGTTTCGTCTCTTGCGTGGGACACCGCCCTCGCTCGCGGGGGAATCAGAGCGCGAGACCGCCGAATCGCTCGACGTCAACGCGTTGCTCATACGGTCGCCTTCGTTATGACTCCAATTTGATGAGGCGCTCACGGCCCTGGAGCTTCCTGACGAACGCGTGGCATGACTGGGAACGCCAAGGGAGACCGCGTTCACCGGTCAGTAGGTGCCCTGTCATTGCGGAGCCTGACGCACCTTGTACCCGTCTGCCAGCTTTGTCTGTGGTCCGCTGGCGGGTTACCGTGCTCATTCGTATCTGGCGCGCGGTCCTTGGTGGTGAAAAACCGTCCGCCCGACGTCGTCCTGGGCTCTAGGGAAGCGCTCCGTTTTTTAGAGTTCTTGATGTTACCAGATCCGCCCCGGCCATACGAGTGCTACGCACGGCGTCAAACACGTGTGTGTGGATCGGAACGTGTAACAACGTACAGTCACGTTCGCCTCCGCGTAAGAGCTTCTCACCCAGCGCTCGTGTCGTGCCTGTAGTTCGTTGTGTTGGCTTAGGATAGACGCGGTGAGCGGATGAGCCTTTGTGCTGTAAACGACCGTTTGGATATTCCCTGAACCACCCCGGCCGCTGGACATGAATTTTTTCTCGGTGTCGTGACGCTCGGCGGTGAACATCGCCGGGCATTCGCAAGGCGAGGGTAAGTCAGGTGAAGCACTGGTGCAGTTGGACGCGGGTCGGATGTTACCTACACCTCCTCGTCCGGACGAAGCCTGGAGTGCTTATCAGCAAACAGTAAAAAAAGGCCGGCAACCATCCAACGTACAAATGGAGTTCGCCTCGTCGTCACCGGGGATAAGCGTTCGCTAAGAGCTCCTTCGACCACTAGGACCTGGACCATGTGGGAATAAGCGTGTGCAGGAATGAGTTGCCGAAGATGAGTGGGGTTAAGTATGCTTGCATCACCTCCGGGGAGTTCTCCGAACAGGCATAAATGATTGATCGTGTGCGGGCGGGATCTGAGATCCGTTCGGGGTACCACACACTGGAGATGAACAGGCGGACGGGCGCTTGATAAGCATCGCCTGACGGTCTGGGTCCTAATGGGAAAAAGTGATTGGCGGCGTGCCACTAACCAATGCCTGACGGAATCCTTATCTGTAATAGTGAGCGACCTTATCGGTTGGTGAGTTGGGGTGAGCGCGAGATACTTTGAGAGACGCGAGCATGCGTTTTCGCGTGGCTCGCTGTTGAGAATAGAACGCTCAGACACACGGTGACGAGTACGGCAGCGTGTCACAACAACCAGGTGTCATCGTCTGTGTCGTGGATCAGCGATGCCCAAACTAGTCAAGGATACCACATGACCAACCGGCTTTGCGCCTGCCACCATCGATGAGATCTATATTAAACATCACCGTGGGTTTGTCATCCGGCCTGGAGAGCCAACGTCGCAGCTGTTCGCCAACTCATTCGTCATATCAATAGCACGACCAAATATGGGGAAATAAACTTCCAAAGCGGACAGCAGAAGGTCCGGACCCAGTCACGTCGGGTGAGCTGGCGTCACCGACAATCACGCCGGGTTATATGGGCGTGAGTCATCATTGATGACTCGACTAAAACATTCCGGATACCACTCCAGGCCCCATGTGAGAAAAATGGAATTGTGGATGCGAAGCAGACACTTTTCGAGAAGCGATGTGTGATCTTGATCGCAAACTGGGGTATATGTCTCCAAAGACAGAGTTGTCGGTCACAAAGACTGAGACCGGTGTGTGTGTCGCTATGCGATTCAGAAGTTGTTGTAGTTTGGGTTGACGCGTACTGTTACCTTGCTTGGCATTTTTCGCGTCCGACGCTCCTGGGGGTCGGCATGGAGGCCCGAGTGCCTGGGAGTGTAAGTTCGAGATGTTATGTAAAAAAAATTGCGTAAATCAGCTGGCTGTAAACGTACCTCACACGACCATATTTGAAGTAGCAGCTGGGAACGCCCAATTACATCATACCGACTGGTGGCAGCGACGTTACAAAAACGAATGAATTGGCTGGAACCTACACGGGTTCGCTGAAAACAAACGTCAATAGTCTATTGGTGCCATTTAGGCTCGCCACTCACACGTCGCGCCTGTGATTCTTCATCATCAGGGACCTACAATATACTGTTTGACCTCAGATATGAAAGCCTCCGGGTGACGTATTGCCTGGTCGTTCGCAGGAGGACTAGAAGAGAAAAAGCGAAAGCGTGTGAGTTGATATTCCTACTTCGGTGGAGCCAATCCTGGTGTGCTAGCGAAACCATATGGGACGTCTTACGAAGACGTTTGAACAGACGACCACCATGCCATGACACTCACTGGATGATCTCATGATGAAATGGGACCTTGAAAGTTCCAATGTCTCTAACCAAGATCGTGTCCTACTGCCTTTCGACTGAAGTACGTACCAACAGGATAAGCGAAATTTGAGGCGTGAAAAATTAGATTAATTATGTTTCATTGAAGCATTCAGGTATGTCTGTTTTGCTCGACTAGTTCTCCAAGATGTGTGAACGTCCCGTGTCGACATCGGATGTACCTGTCACGGAGAAACCCAATCAGTAACACCGTCCCAGTTGGACCCTATGTATCGTTGAAAGTGGCAATCAAAGTTTTGTTTGTTGTGAGAACCTCGCAAAGAAAGGGTCCAAGGTATGTCACGTCCGCATCTCCGCTTGAACGAAGGTACGACTGGGGCACATGCATGTGTGTCCCATCAAGGGTGTCACCTTCATAGCACAAGCGGCAAAAATGCAGCATTGATGGGATCAAATCTCCCCTGTTCACACTCGAACGGGTTCGGCACACGACGTGGGAGGAGCGCAAGCTTTAACGGCCCATCCTTATCTGCACTTGGGCATATGGACGCCCAAGGGCAAGTCGCCACCTACGCCGCGTTGATAATCTCCGGAGGCGGAAGCATCGGGAGCATAGCCAATCAGGACTCAGCTAGTAAGCTATCGGACGGATCCCCAGATCACTCGAATGATGGGACCTTATTGTCCACCTTGGGCGCGCAGCACTCATTTCGTGATGGGTCGATAGTCGTACAGATTTATCCCGGACCGTGGACATGGCCAGTGACTTGTAGAAATCGAGTCGGGTCCACTCACGAAAATGCGAGCACAATCAGAAAGGAACCTATGCAACCCCGGGATTCAAGGTTGTGACTGTGGGTTTGGCAAACACATCGAGTTGTCTTTTTCCGAGCCGAACTAGGACTTTCGGTGGGGAAACCACGAATTGCCAGTGCTCTGCCCTTCTATCCTCTGACCATCAATCGGTTCGCCATCGCGTCATATGTCGAGACAAGCCGTACAGAACTTGTTTGAGAGAGCATCCATGGCGGCGACCAGGCACACATTTCAGATAGCTTACATTATACATATTCAGGGGCACGTACAGGCCACTGAGTTTACAGTGTCAATACAGTGCTTGACTGGAATGATACATACCAGGAGTATGACACACTCGGACCCTATGAGTCTTATCTTTCATGAAGCCCTGGCCGGAGTTGACGCCTATCACGGTCTCGGAGCAGAGTCACATCGTGACGAAGAGGGCCATGGGACGTGAACCAGCGTATACACGTGACGTGCAAATAGTTCATTCATGGTGGTATCGCATCCAGAGTGTGTGCACGACTATGGCTGTCTGTCACCCTCGCGGGAACGGGGGAATAAACCGACTAGGCCACGATTGTGTCTGAGCGTATTGTGGGCAACACGATATCGCTGGTGTATATATTGGGCTCATCGAGAGACACACGGTGGTCCAAGACATGGGAGAACCCGTATCCTGTAGGAACGTTATTTTCGGAACCTTCTTCGAGACCGACATGGTGCCAAGCAATGGCCACGTTGTGGTAGAGGGTATATTTGTAGCAGCCTGAGAGGCCAAAAGATCGGAACCAATCGCAGCGCGACCAAAATGAAACCAAATGGGATCGGCATATTGCAACCAGGAGAATCTATGAGCATATTCATATATAAATGCCGGCGATGAAAAATCTGGATACCTGTGACATACTCAGCACTAGTGCAACACTTCCTCACTACGCAAGATTAGCCATGTTGTATCGAGGACGCGGGTTCACAATATCTTCGAACGTGTTTCCAAGCCTCCCAGACGGGCTAGACATTCGACGCACTCCTTTCGACTGTCCAGCAGGGGGCGAAGCGTCCAAGGCTTGTGTGAAGGAAGACTCATGTTCGACTGTCAATGCCATGTGAAATCTGCAGCGCCTGACAAAGAGACAGGCCAGGGTCTCGAACATCAAGCCGCATGGCCAGGTCCCAGAAGGTTGTACATCCAGACACGACGTGCTTGTTGTTCGGGAATTGCATCGGGCCTCGGTGAACTACGGGAACAATATGGGTGAGTCCAAAATCATACAGTTCGGTGTGTCCCAGGCAGCAGTGAGAGATAGCGGTTTTGTTGGGACATGGAATCATAGCGCAAGGGGAAGCACCGAACCCGTGCATGATGCTGCTGTATCCTCGACTCTCGCCCTGACTCCAGACGATTGACGGCGTGCTCGGAAAGCCGTGCGCCGACCGCATCGCCATGGGGCGAATCTGGCTGCAGGTGAAGGTGTGCGTGAAAAGGCCAGTCATCACCTCCGCGGGAAGGGAGTGTAGTCGTACGAACCCTTCGGTGGCGTCGCCGGGGATATGCATCATGAGAAGCACCAGGGAACATACGGGCCCACGGTCCAGTAGGAGTACCCACGGACAGGGGTATATACGGGGTTGCATGTACTCGCGACGAGGGCAGGGTGACCCCATCCCCGTTCTTGATGGTTGTGATTCCCCCCATGGAATTGTCCATCGGGCGGACCTTGGCCACGCAAGGGCGAGATCTTCTGGGACCTAAGCGATGACGTTTTCTTTTGTCGCAGTTCGTTTGCAGAACTTGGGTCAAGGCTTCGGTACGGATCACGTCCAGGTTACCGTCGAAGCAGGCAGCTAACGCCTCATATCATATGGGCGGCCAAAAAAGGTGGTGACCAAATCGGCTGGTACCGAGACCAGAAAATAGCGCACTTGAAGCGACCACATTCAAGGTCACTATTCTGAACTCATTCATATTCGAGCAAACAGAGACACAGACGGACGGATCGCTCGTGGGGGTGCCGGCAAAGAACGAGCGTGGTATGTAAACGAGGCAAGTCTTCTTGTTCAGGGTACATAAAGCGGAATCCAACGTACGATCGTATCACTTTTTTTTTCTTCTTGCAGGGACATATTAAACCTTGCTTCTACTTGCGCCTGCTCCCTCTGAAACCTTTCGCGCGTCCCCAATGTCGTCTGTCGACGTCGCGTGCCTCGACGACGGTAGCGCTGTACGTTTCGACACCCAGTGCGTCGTCATACCCGATACAGCCCGCTCCCGCCGTCCCAGAGTGGTCACCAAATCATATGCACTCCCGTTGTGGAAGCGGCGCACCCCGAGTTCCCCACCGGAACACGCCCCGTGCGACGACCAGTCCGCACACCTCGTCCTCCGGGTTCCACTTCCCACGTACGTCCCATCGCACTCGTTTCTGAAACGCCCTTGGACATCTCATGCCAGGTTGTCGCTCAAACCACTCCCGACCACCACCCGCCCTGGAGATCATGTACCTCTCCCGCCCTGCCTCGTCCACCGTCCATCCTACAGCCTGACTGGCGCCCCATGCCCGACCAGCCCCGACCCGAACTCCCCCACGCATCACCGCACACGTCCCCGGGAGACCCGCAAACCCTCACCTTCACCTTCCCGATCCCATCCTGACCTCATCACCGTCCCGCTCCGCCCTTGCTGCGCCGCCTGCCAGCCCGTCACTGAAGCCGCCCTTATCGACGATGCCTGGCCCGAGCGTTTCTCCCGCGGGGCCTTCAGGCAGCGCAGTCTCAGCGTCGACGCGCCCCGCACGGTCACCGTCGCCGGGAGCCAGGCCGCCGCGGCATATGGCCCTCTTGGTGTCTCGATCCGCGTCGACGAGGTGGACAAACGACGCCGGGCAAGTGACGTTGGGCTGTCATCGCACCCGAACGAGGTACGGTGGTGTGCCCACCCGAACCTTGACGAGGACGCACAGTCGTCGCCGGCGCAGGTGACACCAGCGACGCCACGGATCCCAGAGGAAGATGATGACGAGGACGAGCGCGAGCTGTTTCCGCTGCCCTCGCCGAAACGCACGCCGACAGCTTCACCTGCGCCCAGTCCGGCGGGCTCTCTCTCATCCCTCATGGTTGTGGCGCAACACGCTGCTTCGAGTCCGGCGGCGTCGACCTCGAGTTGTTCCGGTGATGCTAAGCGCCACTTTTTGGCCCCCCCACCGTGTGCGTCGTCATCGTCGTCGCTCAGTTTACCCAAGTTGGCTGCGGGGGAGCCGGAGGAAGAGGACGAGCCACCGTCGCCCAGCGTGCTCAAGGGGTTGCCCTCGCTCTCTGGTCGGTCGACCTCGCCTCGGCTGTCGTCGGTGCCTGCTACTCCAACGGAAGGACCGCCGAACCTGCCACGCGGTTCCGAGCCAATACCCATGCGCACATCCCCACGTCCTTCTCACCCGCGACAATCACCCACCCAATCACGATTTACGTGGCGCCCGAAACGGTCCGTCTCAGCGGATGCGGGTGCGCCAACGCTCACCCCGTCGTCGTCCCCAATGCTTTCCACAGGTTCTCCTAAAAAGTCGTTTTCGAGTCCGCTCCAGGCTTTTGCGGAGGTGATTCGCGGCGTCGGTGCGATGGGGCCTTCGTCTGGGACGGGCTTGGGCCTGTGACCGCCGATGGCACGCTTATCGATAGTGTTTTTTGCCCTATAATATATTGATGATAACCCTAATTTTCTCGCGTTTATTTCATTCGGTGTCACATTTAATCTGTATCATGTACGCGGACGAGAGGTTGTACCATGGATACGATTTCATATGGTATAATGCGAAGATGTGCATTTGTACTGCCGGGATTCGGATCAACATTATTCAAACTGAATCTCCACGGTCGCGCTCGGGAGACTACAATACTTACATCCAATATCAAGAACTTCATGAACCACTCGGGGATCGCAAGTAAAAGTGACACTTTCCCGGGCTGATAGCAACTTGTTACCATGGCCTGTGCAACGGATGCACTGGGATGTATTCGTCAGGGTCATCGCACAAGTGGCGATCTAAACATTTATACCACCTCGTCAAGGGATCGCAACGCGCAGGCCTAGGGCAGTGGTGAGGTATGTACCAGCGCAATTTCGAACGCGACGTGGTTATCATCAAACGCGCGAGGAAAACGGTGCGTCGCCGAGGTCGTTTGATAGTACCGTACCCTTATCGTCGCTCACGCCCGCCCCTGCTGCACATGCATCACGCCAGCCCGGGTCGCGTGCGCAGAGCGTTGAGACTACCTAACCGTGACATGACGGCGTCGTGAAACGGCACCTGGTACGCAGGCGAGACGTAACCATGGCTGGCGCGAAGCTCCTGTCTCATCGAGGGCAAACACGAGGAATCTGGCAGCCAGCGACAAGGTAAATACAGTGGACTCCCTCATAACTGATACCCTTTTTAACCCAATACTGGAGGACCTCAAATCCGATACCTTTTCAGCAGTCCCAAGAGGTTGGACCCTCTATACTCCGCATGCAAACCTGATATCCCCTCAAATCCAATACCCCAGAGCGTCACGGTTGGCCGACCAGTATCAGTTATGAGGGAGTCGACTGTATCGAGAGCGCCTTCCTTGGGGTCCCCTGATGCGGTCGCTGGCAAGTAACATTCTTCACACAATCACATCGACTCCAAGCAATGGGCCAGCGGCATGCTGTCGTGTTCTCTTGTGCTCAAGTCATCCGATTTATCAATATGACAACTGCGGTTGGGCGTCGCCAGTGGAACCGGTCCTCGCAGGCGGTACGACCACCATCGCGCCATTAGTTCGGGGCAACGCATATACTGTAGGACAAGTACTGACGGCCAGAAGACGTGGGATCGGAGCGACAAGAAAAACTGTGGGGGTCGCCTCGCCGTATGATGGCGTCGTGAAACAACTCCTGGGGCGCGAAGATGAGATTGCCAAGGTCTGCGTGGGGCTGTCTCCTCGAAGTTGAACAAGGTAGCGAGCACGACGAACTGAGAGGAATTATGAGTGTGGGCGTGCAAGGTCCGGCGGTGGTGTGGTGACTTGGATGAGGAGGAAGTGAAGGCACAGGGATGTGGTTGGGCACTGGATGGGGCCAGAGTCGGAACTATCATTGACCACAAAGTTCGCCTGCATGGCCTGACTACATGGTACACTGGTAGTAAGGTAACTTCAACCTTACCAAATGCTCTCTTTCATCATGGATACGATATCTGTATTCGGGGCTAATAATCATCAATCAGCCATCAGCGAATCTAGACAAGTCCCAATCCTAAAGAGTGCTTCTTATGAACTATGTTTTACATAATCCGAGATTTGAACGGGTGCCGCGACTAGTAAACCACGGAGGAACGTCAAACGGGCCTTAGCCCCACTACCAGTGGTATGTATGTACGTTGCCCCTTCTCCGAGCGAACGTCCGCTCGAAGGTTTGATATGAACTACTATTCTAGGATACTGGTCCTCCGTTCGTTCCTGTCTGTTGCGTGATGCCCCGGGCTAGCGGATCAATAGAAGGTAAGGTACTACCAAGTTCTATCTGAATCATGCTAAGATCAGACTCCGTTCCGGCGTAATCCTGGATGCGAGTCCGGGACTCCGATTGAAAGACCTGGGGGCCGAATTACAGATCCGACTCGCCCACCAATAGCAACAAAATTTTACAAAAATATAGACGGGAAACCGAATAGCACCTAGCACGTATGTCTTTTAGTGATCTGGAGGAGATTCTTTCACGGTAAGTCGACACAACATCCGTTTGATAGGTATGCATCAGACTCGAACTTTTGCAAGGACGATGTGGCTAAGCCCCGCAGCTGACCATCATCCGTTGATGAAGCTATATTCATCGTGCGCAATGAAACGCTCCCAGCCAACTCATTGATGGTCGATGAGCGGCGGAGTGCGCTGCTAGGAACCCACGGTACCGAACGGCGTCCAGGAGAGGCTACCTTTCAGGTTTAGATAACAAGTTCGGCGGCGATCACAGGGTATTACTCCATACCTTCACCTAACAGACAAGTCGGGGTTTTATTGAGGATTATGAGTGGTTGAGAACCAACCAGGTCGATTGTTCACCATGGTTTCCCAGTTTTCAGAACCACTGCTAAACTTTCCGGCCGCAGGGAACGCCTATCTCGTTGCAGGAGTTGCTGCCGCCATCGTTGTCTTTACGAGGCTGTCGCAGCGTCCTAACGTGGGTGCAATGCTTGCCTGAGGGACCGAAATTGAGCGCCCTTCATTAGCTCGATGCCATCCCGACAGTCGGATACAACCGTAGCTGGCTTGGCTCCTGGTGGGATGCTTTCAACAACGCAATGAACTTTTCAGACATCATTCAACAAGGCTACGAGAAGGTAAGCCGCCCGTTCCGCCGTCTTCCACATGCGCTGATAGCATGACTATGCAGCACAAGTCGACATCGTTCAAGGTGTCCCGGCCGGACCACTGGGTAGTGGTCCTGAACAATCGCGCGCACATTGAAGAACTATCGAGTGTGCCCGATGACGTCGCTTCCCTGGCAGTTGCTATCGACGAGGTTGGTCTTGCCCCCTCTTCGCAGGACGGAATCGGATTGAACATCATTGACAGTCGCTCAGCATCGGGCATATCCTTGGCCCTGAATCAGCCCGTATCGACGGTCAGGTTGCGGTCATTCGCTCGCAACTCACCCGAAATATTGGAAGGCTGTATCCTGACCTCAGAGATGAGATCATAACGGCCTCGGAAGACATTCTCGATCCGAAATACAATGGCTAGTCGTCTGGTTTATCGACGCCCCCGTGTGTACTGATTATGTTCAGAGTGGACGAGCGTGCCAGTGTTACATGCTGCCGAACAGATTGTCTGCAGGGCAAGTGGCAGGATATTCGTGAGCCTTCCGCTTTGTACTTCCTCTTCTTTATATTGGTCTTTTCCCCTGATGGATATTTTTAGGCCGCAATCCGGGGTGGATTGATCTCAATATCAGGTTCACCACTGATATCGTCAGGGAAGGTGTTTTGGTTGCCCTGTTCCCCAGGTGGACGAGATCGTACGCTATTCGGTCGTCGCTTCCAAAACTGATCTTGATTTTTGAGTGAATGTCCAGTTTAACCGCCTATTTCCTTGCGAGAGGCACCATGCAACACAATGCGCGTGTTCTAAAGCTCATTGAATCCATGATCAAGGAGCGTCTGAAATGTTTCAATGAACATGGCAAGGAATGGGAGGAGGAACCCGTTTGTGGGTCTTTTTTTTTTTTTCGTTGCAACGCTCTCACAGTTCTGGTGCACAGACTGACACCGTATCCTGGTTGATAGAGGAAAGTCGTTCGCACCATGCCTTGGGGCGGTACCGTCACCCAGGTACTGCTCGTGGGCTTTGCTTCCATTCAGGTGCGTGGGACATCATCGCGAACTGTCTGATTTTCTTGATAGGTTCGTTCGCGCCAGACGACATCCAACGTAGGTCTCAATCGACGTGGGGTAATTCGGCTAACACGTTGTGTTGCAGAGTCTCACCATCGCACTCCTTTGTCTTGCCGCCCACCCCGAGTATATCCAACCGCTCCGCGAGGAAATCAACTCAATCGTCGAGAAAGAGGGATATTCGAAAGACTCGGTGGCCAAGATGCATAAAGTGGATAGTCTTTTTTGAAAGAGTGTCAGTGTCGCGAAGGCACGAATACGGATGAGCATTTGTTCCTGCTCGGTACGAGCGCGACGAGCCTCTGATGCGTGTCCTCAGTGGGCCTCACGCGCATGACCCTCAAGGACGTGGTGCTGTCGGACGGAACCTTCATTCCGAAAGGCACGATGATGGCTGTTGCGTCGCGCTCGGTGCATTACGACGATGCGTGTTATGAAGACGCGCAGGCGTTCAAGCCCTTCCGCTTTGTCGACGGTTGTGCAGACAATGAAAAGGGCGTGCACAGTCAGTTCGTCTCGACCTCCGTCGAACTTTTACCGTTTGGGCATGGGAGGCATGCATGGTGGGTCTCGTCTATTGTCCTACAACCCGAATTAGAATGTCGATTCGTCTAACAGCCCTGGACGGTTTTTCGCCGAACGAGCTCAAGACCATCTTTGCACACTTGCTCGTCACGTATGACATCAAGTTTGGGGTAGGTGCAACGGGGCTATAGTAGCGGCGAATCCGCACGGGAGACTTCTGTTCAGAAAGAGGACAGACAGAGAGAAACAGTGATTTTCATCCAACCACATGTCTGCAACATCCCGGGATCTAATCTTTTCTTTCGTTTCCCTCGTGGCATCGCTTCTCATTCGTGGTAAACAGAACAGCTAAAAATCAAATGTGTTAGCAGCCTGATATGTATATTGTAGAGCAATTCCTCAGTACTCGCCGGGGAGCGGCAAGAGCTCATCACGGGTGCTCGCGCACTCGTACGCCCTTCCTGGATGAAAAAGCTAGCTAGGGCGCCACGATCTGACGTGGCGCGTGCAGAACAAAAAAAAGGGGGGAAGACCTACATGCTATCGGTATTCCGATTTAGTCGATAAGGTCTTTCACAGCTTTGCCGAACACTTCTGCACCACCTTTCCGGATTCGAGGCTAAGATAGACGTGGCTTGGCCCCAGAGCGGGTCCTTTAGGCTTTGCACGAACGCTGCGATGCGCTGCAGTGACGTCGCATCAAATCACTCGAGGTCAATACGGCTCTGACAGCCAGCCTGGCCCTTCATCGCCAGCCCGGGCGTTGGGCCGGCCTTCATACGACAGTGCCGAAAGCGCGTGTCCAAGGGGTGACCTGCTCGAGGACTCCAGGAGGGAGCGGATAAAGTACAAGATAAGTTGGCGTCTCGACAGGTGACGTCACTCGGGATAGGGTTTGGTCATCCCGAGCAGGATGGATTGATCTTGAACAATAGACCGGTCACACAGTAACATTAGGCGCCTACGAAAAGACGTTATTTGTGTATCGCAGAAAAATAACGTCTGTTCTACAGGAACATGCGTTATTCCCCGAAGCGACAAAAGACAAGAGACATACCACAGTGAGAGGTACAAACAACCATGAAACTGGCTTGAAAGGGAGTATGGCTTGCCCCTTAGCCGGTAATGCTACGGCTCGCCTTGCCATTTGTCGACAATCTCTTTGAGTAGTTTGTTCAGAAAACAAAATAATTCGGCTGGTGTTCCCTTCAGCCACCCCCTTTTTGTTGGCTCCGCCTTTGGCAGGCGAAGTTTAGGAGTCGTACAGGGCTTGAATCATCGTCCACATCTTGCTTGAACATCCTGCACGAACAAGTCACAAATTCACAATCATCAAAGAAACCTGCCTGTCCTTTAGCTGTACGTCTACTTCACTGGACTCATATTCTCTCATGCCACCGTTATTCAAAACAGGAAAGGTGCCAACGACTTGACATCCGAAGCGGGCGCTAAAGCTGAGGATGCGTGGAATCTGCCTGTTTCCTATGCTGCTATGTAGGCCGTTCGGACTGTTCACTCGACGACGCGAGTGTTTCGACATCCACTCTTGTCCGGGGCGCTGATGGTGAGGTGCATGCAGGTAGGGCCGGTCCGAGGCCAATGTCATCGGGACGTCGGCCAAGGACTGGACCTAGTTGGTCCCGGGCTGGCAGATCCGGACCAAGACGACGCTTTTGAAGGTTGGCGTGCAATCCTCCGTTGCTACAAGGCTCGACAAGTGGTTTATCACAGACTCGGGCTGTCGAGGCCATTTATCGTTAGCGTAACTCAGATTTGCTCATAGTACGCCACCGGACCCACAGCATGTATAATACTGTAAATTCATTTCGTGTACACACTATCATAAGACTTGCCAGCACGTGACTGTAGTAGACCGTTCCTCTCCTTGATAGAGGACGATCATCATGTCGGGTTTCATGGGATTCTTCAACGCGAAATTTCCGCCAACGATGAATCCGCGCGACAGGCCGTCCGATCCCCTTTCACGTCTCCGCTTTGCACTCGAGACGATGCCCGGCTCGCGCAAGTACGTGTTCACCCCCGCAACCCGCGCCGAGATCCTGTCGGAGCTCTACGATGCGTTCTGGGGACAATACGCCCATCTCTTTCTGCCCCTTTCCAACTCGAGTCTGCCTATGCACGCAACGCTCGGCCAAGTCCAGGCAGAGCTCGACTTTGCGGGCGCCGGCTCAGAGGACCCCATTGTGCCTGGTCGTCCGTGTGGCTACATCTTTACCAAGGGAGAGAGCTGCTTTCGTTGCAAGTCAGTGCTCGTTTCTTTTCCTTCCCTACCGCTCACGCTTGCATCAGGGACTGTGCCCTCGATGAAAGTTGCGTGTTGTGCAGCCGCTGCTTTCGCGCCAGCTCGCACAAGGACCACAACGTCAGCTTCTTTATTGCCCAACAGTCTGGCGGTTGCTGCGACTGTGGCGACGCCGAGGCTTGGCGTCAAGACCTCCAGTGTCCATTCCACCCCCTTCTCCACAACACCGAGCCCGTCTTTGATGCATCCCTCTCCGCGCCCGACACCACTCCAAGAGTAGTCGCCAGGTCCATCTCACAAGTCGACATTCCTCCTGTGCCGCATTACCCTCACCGCGCGGCATGCCCACCGGAACTCCGGGAAAACATGGGTCGTACGATCGGTTATGCCCTCGACTTCCTCCTCGACACCCTCGATTGCTCTCCGGATGAGCCCGGCGTGCCTACAAACGAGGCAGACCTCCGTCTTCTCCCTACTGCCGACCCCATGCAGAAAGATCAGTACTCTGTCATCATTTGGAACGACGACAAGCACTCCTTCGATGAAGTCATCCAGCTCATTTGCGACACCACCAACCGCGATCGCAAAGAAGCGACCGCGATGGTCCGTGTCATCGACGAACATGGCCGCGAGATCATTGATATGAATTCCAACGTCCCCCGTCTTCTCGAAATTGCTCAGGTCATCTCGAAAATTGAAATCGGGGTTACCATCCGACGCGCATACGACACTTTCAGAGAACAGGTCGTCGTCGTCATCATCGAGTGGCTTCGTGACCTTACCCGGAGCAGACTCGGGACGGATACGCTTATCATCCGCGAGGTCATTGCTGCTGAACTACTTTCACCGCGACACCGCGAGAGCAATATATATGGTCCTGCGACCCACATTCCCGATCTCGCCAACGAAGTCTCCAATCCTTGCCGCATCGATTGGATGTTTTTATATCATGCTCGTCTCTGGAAAAAGCCACGCATCAGCTTGAAAGAGATTTATGCTACGCTTCTCATGCTATCGCACCCTCACAAACTAGCCATTGGTGTGCTTACTCCTCTGATATTGCTTCATCATCTCATACATCTCCCCAGGTAGCCACTTTGCTGCTGTGTATCCCCGTATCGTCGATGCCTATCTTCTGGTTGACAGAGAAGCAGAAACGTCAATCAAATACTTTGCCCTCCAGCTCTTCACTGTCCCTTCCGTCGCAAATCACATCGTCCGCCACCACAACCTCATCACCCGTCTCCTCGACATCATCATCAACTTTTTCACCAACCACATCGTCGACAAGCGTATTGTCAGCGCGCCCGAAAATGCACCCGACGTTGCCAACCTCGACGTGGACACCTTCCCGTTCAAATCCAAACGTTTTATGCCCATATTTAGCGACCTGCGGTATCTTTGCCACAACGCGCCCGTGCAACAGCTCATTGCACGTAACCATACCTTTGTGCGCAAGTTCGCCAAGGTATGCCAGCTTTTCATGTGCGTTCACCCCAACAAGCGTGCGGCGACACATCACGTCGAGTTCGAAACCGACTCGTGGATCAGTGTGTTTAACGTCACGCTGTCACTCTCGCGCGTCATCAAAGTTTACGGCGAAGCCTTTCGGTGGGCGACCCCGGCCCAACTCGTCAACGCTATCTCAATCGTCGTCCGCGACATCCTCGACGTGTGCACGCTTGCCAATGACAAGCTTGACAGATCCAAGTTTGCAGCTCCTCTGTACCACGAGGTCGCATTTGGCGGCGTAGACTATATGGTTGTCAAGTTCGACGTATTGGACGGATGGGTCAGCTTTCATCATTCGCTGCACTGGCTCCTGGCAGAGCTAGTCAAGAACGTGGAGCTGTTGGACGAGGAGGGGCTCGCACGGATAGGCGTTGCGAGTGTCAGGGACGTGTTTCTGCGGGTCGCAGGCGAGGAGGCGATGCTCGCTCTCATCGATTATCCCTTGCGGGGTGGGTGCTTCCATTTTTCTCCTTGTCAGGTGTTGAACAATGCCCCAGTCCTCGCGATGGTCGCCCAGATCCGCTCTGGACTCTGGGTTCGTAACGGCTTCCCGATCCGCGGTCAATTGTTGCACTACCGCGACTTTATGCTCCGCGAGCTGTGCTACGACCAAGACCTATTTGTCCTTCAAACGGCGCTCCTCGTGCTCGATCCCAACACTGTCCTCGTGAGCGTGCTCGATCGATTCGGCCTCCGTGCATTTTTCGAGGGTGCCCCCATGCACCCGATGTACGAAGGCGCACAGCTGGCGAGCATGGTCGAGGAGGCGCTCTACGTCCTCCTTGCGCTCCTCACCGAGACCGGCCACGCGACGCAGATACCGCTGCGCGCGGCCGTGCGGCGAGAACTCGTGCACGCCCTCGCCGCGGGTCCGTGCGCCTACACCGATCTCGTCAAGCGCGTTTCGGAGCGCATGACTGACGACGTGTGTTTCGAGCACGTCTTGCGCGAAGTCGCCAAGTTCAAGCCGCCCGAGGGAACGGCGGACGGTGGGACGTATGAGCTGCGCGACGTGTTGTACGACGAGGTGAACCCGTTTTATTACCACTACGCGCGGAACCGGCGGGAAGAGGTCGAAGCGGTCCTGAAAGCACGCCTCAAGAAGCAGACGGGGGAACAGGACCCGGTGATCGTGCCCAAGCCGATGCACATCACGCGTGGTCCGTTTGTCGTTCTGGCGGGCGTGTGGGCATCCGAGGTGGTGCTCCAGGTACTGTTTTACGCCGTGTATCAGGTGGTGGCGTGGACCGGGACGGGGCTGGCGGCCGAGGCGGTGATGGATCAAGCGGTGTGGATGATCATGGTGGCGCTCGTCGAACGGGGGGATGTGTTCAGCCGGTTGGCGACGTTGAAGCAATTTGAGGAGAACAAGACGCTGATCGACATCTTGTGTGCGATGGAGCATGCAGCGGCGTTCAAGGCGTATGCGGGACGGGTCGGTTGGGTGCTGAGCGAGATGGCGCGATACGCGCCAGAGGAAGTTGGAGCGCGAAGACAGATCGTGACGGCCGAACCTGGTGTGGACGCGGAGACGCTCAAGAAGCGGGCGGCCAAGGCACGTCAGGAGGCGATCATGGCGCAGATGAAGGCCCAACAAGCCAGCTTTGCGATCCAGTTCGAGGACGTGGACGAAGGCGGCGAGGACGAGGATATGGAGGAAGACGAAGTCGTGCAATACGGGTCGTGCATCGTGTGTCAGGAGGACCTGAACGAGTCCAAGGCGTGGGGCATGCTTGGGCTCGTCCAGCCGAGTCGGCTGTTGCGCAAGCACCCCGACAGCCATGGTGCGTACTTGAGCGCGCTGATGGGGATGCCTAGCTCGCTTGATCGCGGGCAACGCTCTTCGACGGCGTTTCCGTCGGTGGACGTCGACCACCACGAGGACGTGACCCAATTTGGCGCGAATTTTGACGGGTTCCCGGCGCAGCACACTCGATTCGGGTTGCACACGTCCATGTGTGGGCACATGATGCACGTCGAGTGCTTCCAGGTGTACAATGCCTCGGTCAGGCAGCGCCACCGGTCGCACACGACGCGGAACCATCCCGAGAATATCTTACGCAAGGAATATATTTGCCCGCTGTGCAAGAGCCTGGGCAACGTGATTCTACCCATCTCACGACCGTCGACGGCGCCGACGACCAACGTGGCTTTTCCAGACTGGATCCGCGCAGTCGGGATCTCGATTCTCAAGTCCAAACCGGACGCGGTCATGGACGCGCTCCAGTTTCGCAACGGGACGGGCGAGTTTGTATTTTGGAGCGCGCAGGACCCGAATTATGCGGTCCAGATTCGGAGAGGGGAGAATTTCGAGACATTTCGGATGCTGGACAGCGTGATGACTGTATCCAAGATCGTGTCGCAGCAGACGCGGCATTTGCGCGACCGACCGGAACCGGACCCGGGAGAACGAGGGTCGGGGGTTTATCTGCCGGAGGAACTGGTGGGGTACACGATCGCGTCAATCGAGGTGGCGACGCGCGGGATGGGCACGAGCGGGAACCTGGCGGATGGGTTGACGGAGACGCAGGTGAGGATGATACGCGCGTTGTTGGGGTGTTTGGCCGCGTTGGCGCGGATCGAGCTCGAGGGGCGCCCGGATGGCGGACGGGAGGCGGTCAAGCAAGCGATCATCAAGCGGTTATTGCCTGAGTGGAGTCGGACGTCGCTCACGTCGTACTCGTATCCCCTCCTGCTCCGCGATCCGCTCACCATCCTCGTCGAGACGGCCGCGGTCGCACCAGAGATGCTGCAACACGTGCTCGTCCTGTGCTATTATGCGTGTCTGGCGCGCACAGTCATCGGGATGGTGTACGTGCTCAACAAAGCACGGGCGGGTGGGTCGATGCCGGTGTTGCCCAGAAGCCATGCGGCACTGTTTGGCGACGTGCGCATGTTTTTCATGTCGGTCGTGCGCCACTCGCCCGTGTTCGAGCATACGGCGACGCTTGTGTTTGACATGTTTGGCGAAGCCAGGATGGAGACGCTCTTGTACGCGTTTACGCTCCCGTTCCTGCGTCGCGCGGCAATCCTCTGTCGGTCGGTGTTGCCGAACGCGTTCCCAACGCCGAGCGGTGGCGAGGAGGACAACGAGTACCGACGGCTCTTGACGCTGCTGCACATTCCCCCGCTCTCGGATCTGCCGCACCAGGACACGCTTCAGAATGCGCTTTCGGGGTGGTGCGCGCACTATGGTCACTCGCACGCCGCATCGCAGCTCAACTGCGGTGTCGTGCTCGACTATCCCGCCGTCTATCGGCTCGCACGGTTGCCGATCGTGCTCGACGACCTGTTTCACGGGCGGGATAAGGTCATGCGGTGTGCGCGGTGCGGCACTGTGCCGATTGACGCGGCGATCTGTTTGATCTGCGGCGCGACGTGCTGCATGCTTAGTCATTGTTGTACGGATGCGGACGCCAATGGGCGGGGCGAGTGTAACATGCACACCCGCGAGTACGTGCCTCTTTTTTTTTTGTGGTTCAGGTGCTTATACCGGGATAGGTGTGGCGGCGCGATCGGGTTGTATTTCGTCGTCAAGCGATGCTCGCTGTTGTATCTGTACGCCAACAACGGGTCGTTTGCGCAGTCACCGTATTTGGATATACATGGGGAGGTAGATATTTCGATGCGGTACGTCCATCCGGGTGTGTGCATGTGGACGATCGTGGCTGACGTGGTTGGACCCAGACGTGGACGACGGCAATACATGCACGGGCCGCGGTGGGAAGAGATTCGGAAGACGTGGTTGAACCATGGGATTCCGACGGCAGTGGCGCGCAAGTTGGAGAGCACGGTGGACAGCGGGGGGTGGGAGATGCTGTGAGCAAGCTCTACGTTGCTTTAGATCGCGCGACCGCGTGATGTCCCGCAATGCGATGGCTCCGATTTTTTTTACTTGAGTATATGGAGATTCGAAGGCACATTCTTTGGGTGTCGCTTGAGGTGTGCTGGGTGAAGAAAGTGGATTCGGTAGCTATTAATATGAGTACAGCTTGTCAGGCCCAGGGGCCACTGACATCATCATGCCAGCTGCAGCAGAAATCTGAGTCTTTGCCATACTTCCCACCAACTTACCTCAGGCTCTCCAGTCAAAATGGGATTGGGTGCACTGCCTGACCTTCCCACTCGAAACCCTTGACAAACTTCAATTCATGCCAACGCCGTACAAGTAGATTCGATTTGCGATAGGGGTTATCGTGGGTGCCCGAGGTCACCTTTCTGGCACCACCAAAGACCGACTCGAGCGCGTGTCCTACGACCTTCGCCACTCAGATCTCCCCTCCGGGGTTACGAACCTCTTTTATCGTCTCGACGAAGGCGAGAGAGAGAGGATGTTCCCCATCGACCCTGACATGTACCCCCATCCATTTCCGCCACTGCCGGCAGTTCTCAGCGGGACGCCCATTTTTCTAACGAGATCGTATCGTAGGATCAGTCTTGCCTTCTAACAGATTACTTCCCCGCGGAAGATTGTGATGCTATGCATTTATTACCGAACAGCAAAGGAGATGAAGTACGTCGTGGTTACTTATCGTCCGTTCATGCTCACTCTGTCACAGTACATCGAAGCCTTTACTCGAGGTCGCAGTTGAAACTCTCGTGGGGGCGACATTGCATCCAAAATCGACGACCCCCGGAACGGAATCCTTAACAAAATTGCTCACCGTCACCTCGGTGGAGATGTTGCATTCAACTCGGTTGTGCGTGTATTTTTCTCTAGCAGAGCGCTGTGGTCCTGATGACTTTTGATGCTAGACGCCCAACTTTGCGATGACCACAGCAGACATCAACCCCGCCGCATCACAAACGGAGTACAGGTGCACAGTGCACTTCTTCAATCCTAACTTTCCATAGGCCTCTCATTCAGTATCCTCAGTCCAGATGGCAGACACCGCCGTCAGTTGGCCGCCGAATATTCTGTTCGATGGTGTATACGCCACCGCTGTACTACGGCACTTTGCCGCTGAATCCATCATAAACACGCTCATACCGTGGAAATACGCGAACGCAACAGAAGCAGAATACGAGAAATATCTACATGATCGGGCTGACCCGAAGATTGCGGATGCACGGGCACGTGAGCGTGGTGCCAGGCACGATCGCAGGGCAGACCATGTGGACGACAGGAGGATGGAGTACCTTGATAATCTCATAATGCTCCCATACATCGCAATGTCACCAGACAAGGCGGTGGCCTCCCCTATTGGCAAGAAGTTGCAGAGAGCAGGGCAGAGGAACGCAGGAGCTTGGAAGGCAAAGTTCTTGGCTGGCAAGGTGGCGTTACGGATCCATGCGAGTGATGTAGCTGACCCCCTCTGCATCGTTTGAGACAGCATGTTGATCACGCGACGCGGGATAATGCTCAACGGGTTTATATCTCTAAAGGAAAGTGCACACAATATTATTTGTGAACTAGACAACCTGGCAGACAGGGGTGAATCTTCTTTATCGTCACGCGCTGTCTCGCACAGATCCGGCATGTTATTTCCATCCATCACGGACATTCGTCGCTTCGTGTGAGCATCAAGCGACGATCTCGTTTACCGTCCGAGTCCGATGAAGAGGCTATCAGCTTGAGAGCGATTGCAAGACATAACCGTGACTCGATCGCATTCAAAATTCGGGTTGATACCCATCGCGCTGTCTCCGTGCATTGGGGCGTACCCACGAGCGGCATCGTGGCAAACGGATTGATGGAGCAGCAGGTAAGATTGACGTGCGCGCGCGTGCGTTGGTTGGGGACGTTTGGCCGCGTTGGCGTGGATCGGGTTCGAGGGCCCCTGCGGGATGATCGATGATCGTCAAGCAGGCGATCGCCCGGGTGAGGCCGGGGGTTGCCATTCATAGTATCTTCTCCTGCCTCTGCGATCTGCTCACCGTCCTCATTGGAACAGCAGCGGTCGCACTGGAGGTGCTGCAGCACGTGCTTGCTCTGTGCTATTATGCGTGTCTGGCGCGCGCGTTTTGGACATTTTGATGCGGTTGGTCGGCTGCGCGTGCGGGTGGGCGGCATGGGCGACGGCAGTACTACATGCAAGGGCTGCAGCGGGAAGAAATTTGCGGAGACGTAATTGAGCCATGTGGTTCCGAAGGCGGCGGCGCGCAAGCTAGAGACTAGCTGGGAAAGTATTATATATAGTGGACAGCGAGGGTCGGCGGAGATGTGAACGAGCTTCTGCTTAGATCGCGACCTGTAAGCCTACTGGGGCTTACCTAGATGGGATTCGAGAACCTTGTACCTTAGGATTCTGAGGAATCATCTCACAGCAATTAAGGGATATGTAGACCTCGCCAACTCTAGTATATACCGCCTGCAATACTGAATCACTACGATTCAGTATCACCACCTTTTGGCGTAACGATCTTAGGCGGCAGGTGGCTGGGCCGCTTACACGGCCATGTCCATCGTCGTGCGCCCCACTGATGTTCACGGTAATGCATATGACTCCGAGCTTTACAGTGATAACTAGATTCAAATAACCGAATCCGTCACGATCATCTAACCAACCCATTCTTTCAATAACTGTCGCTCCTATATCTCCCTATCAAACGACGTGGTGACGATAATAAACATTGCCCCCAAAGAGCTAGGACAGCGCCGGGGCACCGCTCGAGCTGTTCGTTGTGTTTGCAACAAGGGGCGGACACTGAGGCGCAGCGAGTATTTGTCCATAGTTGGCCGCGGCCCACAGCAGGACGCCGTTCGTCCAGCCAAAGCCCGTCTGTACCGTGTATTCACCACCAGATCCCGAGGAATCCACGTTGAGGTTGGAGAACTTTTCGTACATCTGGGTCATCAGACGCTCAGCCCGAGCTGGACGGTGAAATAGGGGGAACATAAAATACGCACGTTGCCCGTGTTGTTAATACTGTTCGTCAGGTTGAGCACCGAGTCGGGCAGTCGGGGCAGCAAACCCGGAATGGACCCTCCGGTAGCATACCTGCGTACGACACCACGACGCGAGATGAACAAACAAGGTGGGGGGAAATAAAAAGTCGCCAGCTGCACAAGACGCTCGTAACATATCTATTTGCCATTTCACGTATGAGGGTATCCGCCCAACCCTCCCCCGCGGTAGCGTTGCCACCATTCACGACCGTTCCGTTCAGACGGCTGACATCAGCAGCAGGTCCCGTGGATGTGAAATTTACACTTGGATTGTCGTGGTATGGCTGCCCGGGAAGCTGTACCTCGGTAAAGTTGAGTTGACCAGCTGGCACCAGATTGTATGTCGACTGGTTACTACCAGGGGTCGGGAGAGGATTTGTGGTGAGGTTTGAAGGTAATGTTTCGAGAGCTTCGATGATGATGTACTGGTGTGGAGCCCAAGAATTCGGTGCATCCCTGAAGGAAAGTATGTTCATAACATCCAAGGTCAGATGGGTGTAGCCATACCATTGCTGTCCCGTCCAATCCACAAACGTGACGGGGAACGTACCGTTGTACCTGTTCATGACCATGTTGACGGTGGAAAAGTAACCGAATGCGTTTTCCTGAGAAGAAAGCACTTCGTCTGGAATGATGCCATTCCATAGTGGGTAGAATGTTGCGGCCGTGAATATGGCGTTGCGAGAATTTGAGGTGAGATTAAAATCGTAGAAGGCAAGCTTGGAAGGATCCCACATGAGATCCAAGATCCCGCTGCGGAAACCAGCAGCTATATCAAGATGGTTCGCCACAGCTGTAGCATTCGAGTATCCATAAAGGCTGGCTAAGAGAACGTGCGCCTTGTCTGTGGCAAATAAGCCGTTCGCCGCGGTGGTAGTAAACTAATGACTCACAAAGTATACTGTTTAGGCAAACAGGTATGTGGTTCTTAACGTTGAGGCTGCGGAGGCCGGGATTGCCGAGTTGCGGGTTCGTTTCAAAGCGGGAACTAAAATCCCAACCGGTCTCAGCACCAGATGCAAAATTGCTGTACAATTCTGCGACCTGGTCGTCGGTCAGAGTGGGTAGCGTGGGGTCATGGGCGGTATCGTAATCATCGATATATGACTCCGGGCGTGGCGCGCTGTTGTTGACCGCATATCGAGCCATCGAGTAAGTCTGGCCGGTGTACGGGCTCATCACTTGAATAGTTCGGTTGTTGGCCCACCACGCGAGTTCCACCTGAGGTATGTTAATTAACACTGACACCAGCAGATTACAACGCATACCTCGGCACTTGGCAACCCACGTTCGAGGATTGAAGTGTCTCCTGTGGCCGAAACGTAGTCGTAAAGCATCTACACGCTTGTCAAATGACATTCAGAGCGACATGGATGGAACTGACGTGGGTAAATAGTGGCGGCTGAGAACGGTCCAAGTCTACATGAGCACGTTAGGCTACTCATCTGCATAATGGGGAAAGGGAGACTGACAGTAGGTACGACCACCGTTGGGTATGAACCCGAAATTCTGTATCTCATCCATGAAGTTTTGCAAAGTGCTATTGGCGAAATCATAAAGTTCCGATTTCAACAAGCCTTGAATGATCCAGAAGCTATCCCAATAGTCTATAAAGATACATTCAGCCAGCTCTTCATGATCGGAACTGATCAGAAACACCGACATGGTTCTCGGAAACGTCCACCAGGAATGATGAAGGAATAGTTTAGATGGAGAAAGGTACTTTCGCACAACCCTCCGGGGTATATGTCACAGAGTACGGAGTCGTTTACCGTCACAGCAAGATCCACCCAGTACCCATTCACGATCTGTGCAAATGCATTGACAATAGGATCGGTAACATTGCTCAGGAACGGTGGTTCAGCATTGAACCCGGTCAACGCAGCGGCCTCGAGCTCCAGACCCTCTCCAAGGAAGAAGTTGTCCTCGAGGTAGACAATGTCAGCTTCCGTCACGTTCGAGAGATTGAAGGTAGCAAATTCGGCTAAGACTTGCTGGGACGACACGCGCGTGGGTTTATCAACGATCGTCTTTGGGTCGGAGTACACTTGTGCGAGATTGACGGTCTGAAGTAACTGCACAGTGATCAGTTACAAGGTCCAAACAATCATCAGATGGACTTACTGCGCCTGGACAAAAGATTTGACCAATGCACCATGGTTGGACGGGGGGCAAAGCCGCTTGTGAGGGTACTAACGAACCGAGAGGGACGGTAGGACTAGCGACAGAGGTCGATAGTGTGAACGTGGGTACCTCTGTTGTCGTCGGGGTGGCAGATGCTTGGGGTATCGCATAGCTATGGTGGGCCAGCCCTGCAAGGGCAGTGGCCAGGGTTAAAGCTGTAAACATCGGCGGATGTGAACACTGAACACGTCCGTGCAAAAATTGTGCACTTGCTGCTAGGCACTGGCGGGGAAAGCGAGCTTTGAACTCCCAACAACCGTGTATCCCATTTTATCTGCCTTCAGCTAGACGCCGACGTGGGGGAGATTAAGCGACGTTGGTAACGGCTGACCCGATTCGGCCCCATGACCAAGGTCACATCGAGTACTCTATTTTAACCATACTTTGATTACTGGCATGTTCCGTGAACTCACATGCTCTGAGATCGAGCTCACCTGTCGAACCGTATTGATGAAAACGCGACGGGCGTGACGACGGTGTTGCTAGGTTGAACATCACGAGCAGGGAGTCAGCCTCCAATTCAGTAGTGATCACAAGTGCAAAGAACGCCAATAGTAGTTGCTATGCTTGGATCCGAGTCCGGGGCATCATGTTGCCAGGATGATGCATGCATGAAACTCGCTAGCTAAATGTCTGGGCAAGCCTGAGGTGATGGTAGTGCTGGTGACAGTGCGACGGTCACTCATCGGCGTCAAAACTCAGGCTTCGTAGTTGGCCGCCACTCCTCAGACCACTTCTTCATCGAAGCCACCTCAGGACTCCCCTCCGCGCCACCACATCAAACTACAACAACCCTGGCAACGCCACGTCGCGCACGTCGGCGCGAGTTCTGTGGAAGGGGCGTTCTTGACATGATTTATTTCTATCCCAATGAACAATTTGGCAACCACCATTCATATGACTCGAGCAGTGCGTTGTCCGCCTCCGAGCATGGTTGTGGATGTTGATACATATGACAGCCTCTGCCGTGACAAACCCCCATTCGCGGCTTCGGAGATGCGCTCGAAGCAAGATCATCATCCACGTAAGTATCAGACATCTTTCCACATGCAATCTCAGGTCTCGTTATCGCCCTATCAATAGGCTCCAGCGCGTTGCGCTGAGTTGCCGCTATCATGAGGGAAGTGTGGGACGCGACTCAATGTAGCTGCATTGTTGTGTACATACCATATTGACCAGTCGGGTGCAGCTTGGTTTCTCATGACGATCGTATTATAATATGGTGAACAGTGTAAACAGGTGGATGGCATACAACATCGGAGGATGAATTTAGCTTGCGTGACTGTTTACAAGAGAACCTTTGAGCCTTGCGGCGGTCCTGTCTGCTCCAAGGATATCCATCGTGTCAGGAATAGTTGGACCAGTCTGGGGAAAACAACGACTCCAATTTTTGAGACGGGCGACAATAGGAAAGGAAGAACCAACCTTCATCGCGGTCAACGCATGCCGAAGCGCCGTCATGAATGTTTTCTGCTTGAGCCCAGTTGCGTTGCAAGCACCATGAACCAGAGACGAGAAATTGGGAGCGTCCGATTCAACCAAGAGGCGAATTGTAACATCTAGGCTGTGACCTAAGATGAATAAGAACTAAGCCGAGGGACGCAAGTGAGACTGCTGTGAAGGTGACACACGATATTCGCCGCTCGGTATTGCCTTGCACATAAACTGGGCTTCCGGTGTTGAATAATCCGGGTCAACGAAAAAGTACGGGGCCAAGGTCGGCACGTCCTGTACATTTGTTATCCGACCCTGGCCATAAGAAGAGCGTTTTCAGCTGCGTCATTCAGACGGTCCAACAAGAAACCTCACGCGCAAGACATGGAGGACTTTCGAGATATATTCCGGTGTGGTGTATTGGCTGCTGAGAGGTCAAGCCAACTTGGTATTTGTCCCCATTGTGCGACCTACCTGGATGGGAATGAAGATCGGACAAAATCGTGTATCCGGCGTGCATGAAGCAACGTTCCGTGGTCGTTGTTCCAACCACGCATGAGGTGGTGCTTATTGAGATACTCGAGTTTAGTGGGCTCCAAAACTTGACGACGATGCGTCAAACATGTGAGATCGAACTGATGACCAATGAGCCAAACTCAGGATAGATACCAGAGACGTACCTGCTCAACGAGTTCCGGCAGCGTCATGATGGACGTGCTGTCAGGACTGCGGGAGGTGCTCGTTGAGTCCGGAGGCGATCGTGTTTGTCCCCAGCCTGCCAAGGCGAGCCAATTGAGTAATGCCTCCGGCTCCCATCCTCTTTTCTAGTATTTTCGGGTAGAATGTGGAGGTACGTAAGGTATCGACGACCACTGACCATGAACTCCAAGACCGCCACGTCACCCTTTCGCTTGGACATCTTGGAGCCGTCTGGATTCAATAATATCGGAATGTGCGCAAATTGAGGCGGTTTGAGTGAGAGACAAGAATATAGGTCAAGATGCAGCGGAAGTGATGGGAGCCATTCCTGGAAGATGTCATGTAGGAATAATATTATCCAAGTAACGGGCAGACTTGCCTCCCCTCGGATTACATGGGAAATGCCCATCTCGTGGTCATCAACGACGGAAGCGAGGTGGTAAGTAGGAAACAAATCAGATTTAAGAAGGACAGGGTCAGTAGGCAGAGAGGCATGGGCATCTCGCAGCGCTCCAAAGATAACATCCTGGGTCGGATTACGACCGGGGAGCCTATCATCCTAGGAGGAGGGTCAAAATGGGGAAGGTGAGATGGTGGGGACATACATTGAGTCGAACGATGGACTTTTCGCCAACACGAACCCGTCTGGCGACCTCTTCTTCGGTGAGATGCAGGCAAACTTTATCGTACGTTGAGTTGGATCCAGCACGCGCCAATTTTTCTCTTGTGGCGGCGAGCTTGTCGGGTGAACAAAAGCAGCGGTATGCGTGACCCGACTATAGGAGGACTAAGCAGGAAAAAAACAAACGACCAGAGCAGGGCATACCTCCAGGAGTCGATTCGTATACGAGTGATACAAGTCCAGACGCTCTGACTGCAAGGAGATTAGTAAATACAAGACCAACAGCGGCTACATACCTGGAAATATGGACCATGTGGACCATCTAGGCCAGGGCCTTTTGCGAAGAAAAACATTTGTTAGATATCGCGTTCCAAGGGTCAAGGTCCGACTATACCAAAATCATAGGAGAGTCCAGCCCACGCCAGCGCTGAACGGATGCCATCAACAGCCCCTGGAACATATCGTGACTACAACAAAGTCAGAGTGCAAAGTTGGAAAATGGACCATCATACTGCATCTGTGTCTTCGATCCGAAGTATCCACTGACCCCCGTGTTTTGTTGCAAAAAGGTAGTTATAGAGAGCCGTTCGAAGGCCGCCGAGGTGCAAAGCACCAGTGGGAGAAGGGGCGAAGCGCAATAAGACTGGCATCCCAGTCGTGTTGGTACAATGGTTCGGTACACGGAACGGTTCGGCCCGGCTACCGTGATCCGCTCTATTTGCAAGCTTCTCTTCGACTGCTACACTCATGTCTGGGAGGTCATGGCAGATCTGACGGTCCTTGTCTCGCCTACTCCGCTTCAACCCAAACAGAATGCGTTTGGTTTTAATTTCGCCCGCCGGAGTCAAAATGATCTCACCAGGCCAGTTATGGTCGTTCTCGAGAACGTCGACCCAGACGAAGAAGGTCCCCGGTCGCCCGTCGAAGTGTCTAGCTTGAACGCGGCACTGCTTTCTCCACCAAGGAGAACGTATAGGGCCTCGAGGACTCCGCCTCTCCAACGCCCTGCCTCTGCGCCTCCTCTCACTACACCTCCCCCAACCCCCCAGGAGTCTCACGACACGCCGCAACCGATACTGGACCTACCCAGGCGCGTCTTCCCTCCGTCAAAGCCCACAGATAGGAGTGAGCTCTCTCGTCCACCTCCCCCATTATGTGAGTATGCATTTCATCGCGGCCCCAGATGGCCTAACGTCCCTGGCAGTTCGTCCGACCACGTTTTGGCGAAGAACAAAGCGCTCAGGTGTCGCAGGCGCCTCTTACTCCCCTTCGTCACATCTCATCCGTCGGTCTACCTTCATCGCCGCCGGTCTTTCTTTGGACAAGCCTGCGGCGGACCTCTCTGCTTTCGGTGTGGAATCTCGAGTGAAATTTATAGTACTTGGACCCGACTACAATCCGCAATAGCGCATCTTCTCCGGCAAGCAATCATGGTGTATATACAGTCACTCGGTACAAGATCTACTGTTTTCTATAATCGCTTTACCTATATCGCGCATCCAGGTGTCGCCAGCAGGTATAGGATCAGCCAAACAATTCCACCCATGCTGAACACCTTGTACGGATCTAGGCGGTTGTATCCCATGACAGATGATTCGCCAACCTTGACCGCCTCGTTTGTTACTCCAACAGACATCGATCTAAACGCGGCCACCGACGCTGGGGACCTTGTGTATCTGCCAAATGACTCTCTTCCCACCTCTCTGATCCAGATCACTGCATTGCCGCCTGCGGCTACATCGCCCCAGGCGGTCTTACCAAAGCTTCCATATCTTCCCCGGGTCAACGTATTATTTCTCACTCCATTATTCATTGCACTCGGTGCCGTGCTTGGTGCCATCGCCGCCGCCGCCTTGCTTAAATTCTGTAAAAACAAACATCGTCTACTTCGGACCTCTACACTCCTTCCCGGTCCTCCCTATGTTGCACCAGAGAATGACGTTGAGGATCACTTGTTCGTTCGTGGACGTCCTAGCATGGAACAGGTATCTCTGTTCGCTGCGAGTACTCCTAGCAAATTTACGGTCCATGGCTCTCGATACGTACCCAACCGGATCCACGCCTGGCATACTTCGCAGTCTACCTACACGCATACTATCATTCCTTCGAGTGACGGAGAGAGGTTCACGGTGGTCGCACAGGAGGATCCATTCCTCGCGTCATCCAACTCGATTACTATACGGTTGTCCCCCAACCTGTCAAGCGACGCGTCAACGATACGTATTGTACCGCCGCCAGAAGAATCGGAAACCAAAGACAACGCCGACCATCATCAGAAGCCGAACAACTATTCCCCAAAGCCATTCCGACGCAGCATGTTCGATATCCTGAAGCTTAAAGGTCCCTATCGCTCTACTCCGATCTTGCGCAACCAATATTCCGCCGTCGCACCAGACGACGATTTGGACGTGAAAACATCGACTGGACATGTGCAGCGTGTGAGTAGTTTAAAGGAAACATCGGTTGCTGGGGCGAGTCGCTTCCGTAGTAAACGACAGTCGCTTGACGACGGTGTTCTTGATGGCGGAATGGAAGAGTCGTTGGGACTCTCTGACTTTCATGAGGTCAAGCAACCCCTTGTCAACGATGCCGTGGTTTCGCCAAGACAGAAGCGTTCTCTCGAGAATGGCACGTCATTTTCGTCCTTGCAGATTGGGAGAGCGGGGAGGCCACGCAAAGTCACACCATACGCAACAGAAAATGATGCATCGAGGGACGTTGCGCACAGTCTGAACGACTTGAAGGATGAAATCGATGAAGAATCAGACATTTACACCAAGGCACCCCAACGCCGTCGTTCCCGGACGCCACACGGAAAGAACGCGAACACTCCCAGGAGGTCCTCAGCGCCAGAGACGCACGCGTCCGTTTTACCACTCAGCCCGCCATCGTTGATGTCTCCGCCGCTGGAAAAGTCGCTCTTTTTTACTTCTGCCGTTTCCTCGAACACGTCCCTCGCAACGCGCACGCATACCTTCGTTTCTGTGGACGCCTTGCCGCTCCATGAATCACTCGACCGTGCTCTCTTTCCGCTGCCATCCAAGAAGACAAGGGTGACGGACCCACGGCCATTCACCGGGGCGTCTCCCTTACCATCTCCCTTCTATCCTGGCCGTGGTCGGCCGACTTCGCCCACGCGTTCGATCTCTGTAGTTACCCAAAGACGGCCGTGTTCTTCAATGTCCCCCGGTCCAACGGGCCGGCCCACGAGTCCCACGCACGAAGACAGCGCGATGGACATCAGTACGGACTTATCGCTGGGGCGGTTATCGCCCACCAGTCTTGCGATTGCCTTGGTGGCCTCTTCATCGGATTCGGACATACTAAACAAAGTCAACGAGATCGTCGCTCATGGCTACACGCAGCGCCGATTGTCCGTGACAGCTGGGGACAGCCATGTTGGTGTCAACGAGGCTGAATCTATTTGAGAGGAAGCGCATGACGATAGCGATACTATCTAGCTGTATAGCTTACACCAGCCCATAATAAAGTGCACATCTTTTTTTGTGGATATACATCTGTCAAACATAATCCCATGTTGAGTGTGGATACAAAACTTGGATAATTTTGTATTCCCATAGGTCAGTCTTCTGGTAGGCATCTCCATTCCTTCCCTCCTTTTCTCCATCACTTTTCCCTATGCAGCAGCATGGCATTCCCTTGAAAGATTCTTCAATGCAGCTCAATTCATTGCCACTACCCTATCACCATGGGCAAGAATAAAGTGAGTAGAGATGACCAGGACATAGTGATGGATTTTGCCCAGGATTTACCATAAACAGCAAAGTATTTTAATTAGTATTTTAACTACTGTCTATATAAATAATCGCTATCAACAAATTTGACAAACAAATCTAAAATAAGTGTTATGAATAATATTTTGTAGTATATATTAAATAAGTAAATCTAAATAAGTAATTCTGAATCAAAATTAGTAGCTAATCAAATAGGGTCATTGCAAACACTGTGAGTTTTATTAATAAATATGATGCACTTATTTAATAGATATATGTAAGATATATATGATACCCATATTCATAATTTCTTTTGTCTTTCAGGTAAATTGTTTACCTAGTAGATATTGCATCCCATTTATTAAATATAATATAGTATGTTTCACTTTTGATCCCAGATATGATGCCAACAAATAGATGTGTCATGTATTGTTTTCTGTTGGTGATGCAACAGACTTGGTGTTGACCATGGTCATGACAAAATTTGATGTCTATATCAGGGCTGCATCAGTCCCTGAGTCCCTACTAAATCCCTGGCTTAGCTGTTCATATGAGGAAGGCACACACTATCAAGAATGCAAGATCTAGGCCAAAGTATTCATAAGCAACTGGGTTAAGAAAAATACCATTATGAGTGGTGTCTATTTCATGTATGACATTATTCTTGATGGGGCCACAACTACAATACTATATGAACACATAAAAATGAATAGCAATGTACATCATCTCCCTTACTATGTGGCACAGTACAGTATATGCAGCTTCATTTGCATCAAGGTCATATATAAGAACACACATTTTGTCTTATTATTTAATATCATTGTAGAAACCTTGCCTCTGAGGACTGCCTGGATGGGAAGCAACATAAGGACTCTTCATGTCAGGATCAATGAGAAAAAATTTATCCCTATCAGCAGTATCATTAAGATAGTAGAATAACATAATATGGGAGGCACCAGTTCCAGCAAGGTCTGAGTAGTCATGTGAGTCATATGCCACAAGACTGAGCAAGTCAGGGGTTATTGAAAGATAAGCCTGAGTACCAACAACAATACTAATTACATAGCAGATTCACCTGTATGGTCTTGATGTGAGAAGTTGGAGCATGTTAAGGGCTTTGAGTGGAAACACAAGATGGTGGATCCAACTTTCCAGTGGTGAAACCTCAGCCAAGCAGGAACCTTACACACATGTGGATATCACTTGCAGTCATGATCTGGACACTGAGGTGACAAAAAAATGTATGCCATATAAAAATAATAATATAATATAAAATACTACATGATTAACAATGCTAACTTTAATACAATAAATTGGAACATTCCATATTTCACATGTTGATTTTATTCAAGGGAATTAAGTTTCCATATTAAAAATCAAGGATAACTTTGTGCCCATGGGATATTTTCTGCTGGTTATCTGGTTCAGGTTTCAATCTGATAAACAATGTCAACAATACAGACAAGATAATTGCTTTTTTCTCCATCATTCACTGCAGCCTGAGCTGAGGATCTAATTCAAGATGTAAGTTTTCCATCTGTCAATAGGGATTGTCATGGGTATGGGTAACCCATGTTGCAAGTGTGGGTGCTTTGTGGATGTGGGTGTGCATATGAGCTATGAACACCCACACCCACATCCACACCCATATGATGGGTTTAATTGATACATATATACATATTACTTCATAACAGTTTCTGTATCATAACTTGCTTTTAAACAATAGAATGGAGTTTGACAAAAATATAGCATAGCTTTTACACACTTCAAATATCTGTACACTAGTCTATAGCATGATATACCTTCTTTAATATTGGTTGAGTTCATAACCCATGGGTTCACCCATGACAATCCCTATCTGTCAATGTGGATTTCTTGATGTAAACATAATTTGATTTCAGTGTCCACCCCAATTTGGAATCATGACTTCAATACCAAGTAAATGTTTCTATATACTGCCATAAAGTAAATACAAATAGATGAGGAAAATGCTAGTAGAAATATACCTCATCATTTTTACAATGTGACAAGAGATGCACACAATCTTGTGAAAAAAAGTCACTTATCAAAACACAATTTTGGTCTTGTTGAACATCATTGTAGAAATCCTCCCTTTGAGAACTGCCTGCACTGGAGGTGATGTGTATGAACCAGATCAGAATCTATAAGAAACACCCATTGTTGTTCTGTATCACTAATGTAATAGAAGAGCTTGGTAAATTGGAAAGGCAGATCTGAGCTGTCATATTTCACAAGACTTCACAATTAGATGAAAGGTACATAACACCCATAACATTAATGCCAGTTGTATAATGAATCCATTTGTATGGTCTTGTTGTGAATTGAAGCTTGTGCTGAATGGCCTCATATGAAAAAGTGTGATAGTGGATTCAGTCCCACATCAGCAAACCAGCCTTTTCTCAATACAGACATTACAGACTTTGTTAGTCTGTAGAGATCTGTACAGTCTGTATAGATACTACAATAACCTGTACAGCCCATACAGTGATTGTGGCTGTGTACCATTGATCAATCGAGCTGATAGCATAGGACTCACAGACTTGACAGACTTGACAGAGTATACAACCTTGTATAGATTATTGCTTTACATAATTTTTCAGTATTCTAATATTTGATCAAATATTAATTTGGTAATGACCAATAAATTATTGTGGCCTGTACAGACTGTACAGACACTATAGTGATTTGTACAGTCTGTGTAGACACT
>JBBPUI010000129.1:12826-36298 GCA_038094615.1 Heimioporus aff. retisporus | reverse complement strand
CCCCTCCCCCTTCCCCCTTCCCTCCCCTGGGCCTGATGACTCGTCGGCTCAGACCGGCCCGGGGTTGTGATCGGCTGCTCACGGTCAGGGGTAACCTTGGCAGAACGCCCTCGGACGAGCATCGATCATCGGGTCCGTTCGGTCCGTTCTTCTGCGCTCCGAGTTCGTGGCAACTTTCTTTTTTTTTCCAGGTTGCTGCGTTTTCGTCGAGGGGGTTCCGGCGGTACTTCTCACGGTGCCCAACTTGCAAGCGGTGACGGACTCGATGACGTCGCAAGAAAGCGTGGAGGGTTCCACGACATCGATATATATTCCCCCCCCCCTTTTTTTTTCTTTTCAATTGGGCCGTGACGAACGTTGATCAGATATTCGGACCCGATGATCACGTTTGCCCCGCGATAGCGGTAACCGAGAACTGTCGTGCTGGTATTCGAATGACGATCAATATCGGTGGTTTTTTTTTTCGGGCTGTGTGCCGCTGCTTTTCTGGAATCCTTTTATGGAGTCGTTCTAACAGTTTTGCCCCGAGCTGGTGGTGGGTACCTGTCGGTCTCCTTCATCATCTCCTGACAGCTTGCACTTCTTGCGCTGCGCACGTTGTCGGCTATGGAGGTACGTCGTCGGCTTCAAGCTAGGAGCGACCCCGCTGACATTTTTTTACCGTCCACAGTCGTTTCCGAGAAGAAAAAAAAAACCGACCACGTCTGTCTGACAACCTGGACGACGCGCGCGTGCGTCGGCAGCACAGTTTCGCATCGGGTACGCCGGTAACCTCCCATGGACGACGAGCCTGCCACTCCGTCCGATGGGCGTTCTCGACATCGTCTTGGGCAGATGCGCACTGCGAGCGGCGCCGGGATCCGTCCGTGGCGTGCCGCCATTAGCTGAGCGCTCGTCTTCCACAAACCATGCATGACGCAAGCGTCGGCCTGCTTCGCGGCGATCGATCGATCACGTTCTGTGAACCTCCCACGGATTAAAAAAAAACACGCCGATGAAGTATACGTACAACCGGTGCCAAATTCAGGCGACGTCGAGCGCTACATGCGCGACCGTGGCCGCTCTGGATGGCGATCGGTGGGGGGCGTGTTAGTGCGCGCGGTGTGGCTTTCGTGCCGAGGCCGTATCAGGTGTTTGTGGGTGGGCCGTATGCAAAGGAGAGTACAGGGCTGTCGCTCCATATGCCTGTCCATCGGACGCCCTTCTTCGAGGATCGGGGGCGAGCCATGTGCATGCTTGCCGTACGAGCAGAGACGGGCAGGTGGAGGGGATAGGCGTGGTGGTTTCGAGCTTGCGGGAGGTCTCATCAGGGGGGCGTGATATGCAATCATCCACAGGCACTTCGTCCGAGGATGCCCTTTTGGGTCGCCCATCAGGACTTGTTGCGCCGCCATGCGAGTACCCTGAGCTGAACCAACAGTTCGAACTGTCCGCAAGGGATTCGATGAGACGCCATAGGTTGCGTTCGGTGCCGAGTCCCCTTAGAGCGACCACTCCCGCGGGAAACGGAGGAATAACGGGCGACAGCTACGCGATTGGGTTGGCTTTTGTCACGGTCCTCTGTACTCATCGTTCACAACTTTCATTTTTCAAGCTAGCATCACGGGAACAAGGAATGTCATTGCAATTTCTTTGTACGTCACCATGTGTATGTGTACCGGTCTAGTGCTCATCTGTATGCTAGCTTTGTGTGCTACGTCGGCATCGCGCACCAACTACTTGACTGAAGAGCGAGCCGCCCTGTTGACGAGTCACATGAAGGTGATGGGATGCTTGGATGCAGCTCGAGTACCGTATGTCTATCTTTCCCTTCGTATCGGTTCTCCCATGACTCTAGTAGAGCCGCCGTGACGCTGTCCAGTCTTTTCATTCCTCCTGGACATTACATTTCCACTACCCATGCGGCATCTGTGATTCGAGAATCACCTCATACAGGCCAATCTCATACTTTCTCCAATTACGATTGCATGCATTGTAAGCGTCGTTTTACCTTTGCTACATCTTTCTCCGAGTTATGAACCCTCTCAGACTGTCCTTTTTTTTTTCTTTGTGGCCATGTCAGGAGTGCTGCTCGAGCCACGTCTGTATCGGATAAAGGAGCCACCGGATATGTTTTCGTAAAAGGGAGCTAGAGGTGCCCTCACCGCATCCCAGCGGAGTGGTGATCTTCATCAGGAACCAGGAACATCGCCAAGACGTTCACCCTGCCCGTGTTCCGCCGTCTCTGATCCTTCGTTGGACATTTCCAGGGCTGGCGTATCCGCCTCGTCGGGTTCTAATCGGTATGTATCCTCGGCCCTTGTGACAGGTACACCTTTCAGAGCCGGGAAATCGACCTCGCTGTCTATTATCGCGAACCTCGTCGGAAATCACTTCGGCTCCATTACATTGGAGGGCGGGGAGAAACATACCCCACGCGGCACCCTCGGAATAGTACCGCAGAAGAACGTGTTATTCCCCAACCTTACGTGTTGCCGAAGCTCCAAGCCATCAGGTATGCCGCGGGCGGAGACGAGGACTGCGCGCAGCTTCCACGCGACCGTAATTTCGGGAAGCAGAAACACTCGAATGTCGACGCGCTTTCTGGCGGACGGAAGCGGGAAGCTTTGACGAATGCACGTCTGGACCCGATCCGCTGTAGCGTCGCGCGATCTGGAGATCGTTGGGTGTCCGTCAGGCACGACGGTAACGATCGTGTACACGACACATTTCCCTGAGATTTCTGGCGCCGCCCGTTGACCCCAAAACAAGCCTGGGCCGCCAAAGATACAGCCTGCAGGTGACGTTTGACGTCGGCGGAAGCAATCTCATGAACGCATCCAGGTTGGAGGCTCTTGATTGGGTCCGAGATCTTGTGTACCGCAATTCCTGCTCTCGCGTCCAACGCCCTTCCGTGCCGTACGCATATCATCTCGAGTCAAAGGACGCGGGTGCGCTCGAACGAGCGCCTCACCCGCTCGAGGGAGTAGCCGGACAGCGTCGTGTCACATCTATGGAGGTGCTCGGAGCCCCGATCGGGGATGCCTTTCTCGATTTGATCGCGCGTCCAAGTCTCGCATCTCAACTACACCCCAAACAGCGTGGAAAAAATTCATGTCGATTTCGAGCCTCTCGGATTACTTGCTCGCCCCAGTCATGCTTATGGACGGTCACGCACGATCGTCGTTTTTTTTTTGTTTTATCGAGCTATGGCCATAATCCATAAGCGAACGCACATTTCACAGTGAAGCTGGTCGACATCTCTGCTCTGTGGGCGCAGCGCAGTCTGCGCACCTACACAGTGAGGTCCGGATCAGTGAAAAGGCAGTCGTCTTATTACGACCAAGTGTACCAAGTCCACTCAGTATCGTTCATGGTTACGACCGCGTCGCACATGTAGCTGGCGCGTAAACTGGCGCTCGCGATCGCTCTCGGGTGAGTTGGTCATTTCTTTGTGTGGCTCCGCTGGAATGTATTAGTCTAGGCAATCCTTCTGTGATGCTTATAGACGTGCTCTCGACTTGCATGAATACTGAGGTGAAAAGAGACATGTGGGGGACCTCGAAGAATGCCGCTGTCGGGAAGCGATCGTGCGCCCTTGCAGTCCATCATGGACGCTTTCTCACAGACTCCATGGAAGAAGCACTGGCACTGGCGAACAAGGTTGGTATCCTATCAAAGGGGATGCTCGGTAAGTGCAACGCGTGTCCCGTCCGAGTCCTCGGGCTCCTGCTCACGCACAATAGCCGCCAGCACCCACAGAGGACCTCGTTTCGTAATATGCCAGGTACCAAGTCCATTTTTCATCCCCGAAGCGGGGGGACGCGATCCGAGCCTAGGTACTGGTGTCCCGCATTCCCGGCACACGGCTCGAGGTACCCCGTCAGCCAAGGCGGCGTCCTGCAGGGGTGAACATGGCGACGGGCGTGAAACCGAGGGCCGCATGCTGCTCGCCCGGCTCTTTCACATTCTTGACGCGCTGAAAATAACACGGTCGAAAAATTGAAAGGCATCTTTCTGAACGCGATTGAGCGAGAGGACGTATTAGAGCACGCCTTGATGGCGTCGATGCCGACTTGGGATGTGTTTAGCGGACAGATCGATTTTTCATGACACGGTTAGTCACGCTCTTTCAACACACGATGGACATTGGCGACTTACTTACTAGCTAGTACTCCATATATATAAATGTTACATTCTTTTCACAAGACTTTGAAGGCTATCGCCCGCCCCGGCTAATGTAGGCCTAACTCACAGATCGGATGCATACGCTTGTCCAGGAAGCAAGGTCACTCGCAAGCCACTAATGGTCCATGCTATTATTGTTATTGCCCACTTACACAGCTATCGCCACTTGCAAAATCGCATCCACACCTTATGATTCTGTATTTAAAAATGATAACAATAATCAGACACCCGGAGCACCTACAACACTCGTAGTTGCATGGAGAGAAGCCTTGAAACAATCAAAACTGTGTTGTAGAAAGTGTGATAGGGAAAAATATGGTCGAGAGTTGATGAGTGCAGATGAGGGACGGACATTCATGGCCAGATCCGAGCCGATCTGGTGCATGTTAGATTCTGGTTGGCTTGGTACACATTCAACAGGTCTACGACAGGTTTCCAAGATGCTCAAAGGTTTGCGAACGATTTATTCACTCACACAGGTGCCGAACATGATTGACGCTAATCGCAACTTCATGATACGTGGGCTAATAATAACTTTCATTTGACTTTTCCTGGACGGTGTCTCCCATACGGCGTCGTGTGACTCGTATGCACCTGGTTCTAAACGCCGTCGTGGTATCCGTGATGGCAGTACACAAGGCACATATGGCTGCATTTATGAGCATCATTGAAGTCATTGTGGTCATCAGTCACTCGGCAGCTTGCGGGTTTATATTCGGAAATGAAGGCGCCTCGGAATACCTGGAAAGTACCATGAGTCCAGCGTTGGCCTGATAAATCATCAGTGATTTGTACTGGTAAGATGAATCTGATCATCGAGGAACCTCAAGTTTCAAGTTCGAACTTTGGATGCGTGATCCAAACAAGTATTTACCGCCATCTGTTGCTGCAAGGATCTGGCATCATCAGATAACAATCACTCTCATGTAAGTCTACCGTGACCAACGATAGGTAGCACTGAGATTGATATGTAGTAGTGTGACAAGTAAGCCAGCGGGGCTTCCGGCTCTGGAGACCAACGCCTTTGAATGCTAGGAAATGTTGCCTGCATGAAGACAAACTTGGTAGCACTTCGGGTCGACCGCAAACTTGTCCGTTACAAGGTTCCGAAAAAGATTTTGGGGATTCATCTCCTTCATGTCCGGCCTTGTGCCTTCCTAGCTTCGTCTGGAACAATGACCGTTGTATTCCTCGGACTGTCGTGCACATTCCTCGGGACTTTCTGTACTTTTGGCCCAGTGTGTCGGAGGAGTGGAGCAATGGAAAAAGAACCGCTAGCATGGACGGTTTCCGAGTCAGCACCGGTGTGACTGATCACTAGTAGTGATCGCGATACGATGCGGTACACGCATACGTACTGTTGGAACTCTTCTCAGGAATCATGGCCGCCTCAGGCTGAGCCCCAAAGTTCACACGGTCAGGAGTGTCATTGCCTTATTGTAGCAAGGCCTTACGAGTGTGCGTTTCGTCTGCAGATTCTAAATAGATACAAACATTTACCGGAATAGGATGGGGTTCAAGAATCTTGTACCTAGGATACGAAGGATTCAGGAATCTTGCCACAGCAAGGCACATGTTGACCTCGCCAACTCTAGTCTAAAGTAGGCTTGAGCAACAGCTTGAAGGTGAACGGCTAAATATCGACAAAGACGATGATACAGGAATACCAAGGTTACTCAATTAAATAGCGAACACCGACTCTACTGGAACCGGGTTCTGGTGACCGTGCAGTGCACCATTACATCCATACACATCGGCTTGGACTGCGCGCCATGATATTAGCAACCTTCGATGCGGCACATTAACCATACGGCATCCGCAGCGGTAACTAAAGACATACCCCTCCACAGGCTTATAACCATGGCTTCCGATGAAAATTGACCCAAATTTTTTTCGTCGACGGTAACCTCACTTGAGCCCCGACTATGGTCGGCGCGTTTCTCAGGCAGTTTGCTGCGCTCTTTTGGAAGAATTGGATCATTTTATTCAATCACAAACTCGTGGGTATACACGTCAGTCTCCCTCGCGGCATAGCTGACAGCTTGCGCAGTTGAACTTGCTACGTTGCCTCCTCTTACCAGTCGGCTATGGAAGTACGTAGACCTTATACTTGCCGAGCATCCTATCGACATCTTCGCAGTCTTTCTTGCCGCCGCTCAGACGTTTCTGAAAACGTCCAACAATGTCTGTTAGCATTCTTGAACATGTTACTTATTTCTGACCGTACCACAGTATGGCTTGGGTACTGCAATTCCCATTTACGACCTCACCACGCAATTCGATGGTTCCCTGACCCTAATATGGGCCGACGGCACAAATGGCACTGGATCACCGTCTGCAGATGCTATTATGCAGCAAATAACTAGCGGGTTCGATGAATATCAGTTGAGCGCCGTCAAACAAGTTGCCAGTCCTGCAGACATTCCGTACAACTGTCTACAAAACTACAAACAAGCTTCAGAGTGCTTTGCTGCGATCGCATTCAATTCCTTGCCTGTCTCTCCCGCAGATACCACTCCTATTAATTATACTATAAGTGCCGATGCCGGTCTTGTCTACGTCAACGTCAACAGCCACACAAGCGATTTTGAGACTCGGATTTTGCCACTCCAGCTGGCAATTGACGAGGTGATGTGGATTGTACACAGTTCGTATTTGCCTCGGTGCTTAGTCCGTTATTTCAGGCATATATCGCACTCACAACAGGGGCGACTATACCAACCCCCTTGGAATGGCCGTATACGCAGGAGACCAATGAACAACAATCGACAGACATGAGATTGAGTAGGTTTCTATCACTGCCCTCTGTATTTGTCATTCATGGGTTTCCTTTTCCAGGCTACATCAGGGGAATAAGGAACATAATTGTAATTGCTTTGTATGAACTCTCCATGCTTGTGCGCATTGGTCTAGTACTTACTCGTATGCTAGCTTTGTGTGCTATATTGGCATCGCATACCAGCTACCTGGAGCATTCGCTGGAGAGCGGGCTAACTTGCTGACGAGTCACATGAAGGCGATGGGACTCTTGGATTCAGCTCGAATAATGTATGCTTCTCTTCCCCTTCGTACCGGTTCTCCATGCTCCATGTTTGTACAGATCTTGGCACGTCAGCATATCTCTGGTGTACCTCCCCGCTTGGATCATGGTGGCGTTGATATGGCATTACAAGGTTTTCACAGAGACTAACATTGGTCTGCTTCTTGCCGTCCATCTTCTACTTGGCTTGTCGCTCGCCAGTTGGTCTTTCTTTGTGGCTGCCCCTTTTGGAAAGAGTCCCCAACTCGCCGCGGTAGTAACAACATTCTCGGCGATCGTGTGTGCGGTTCTCGCACAAACATTTTTTCATGCCTCCACTATGGCAGCAACGTTATTCAGCCTCCTCTTCCCTCCTGGATACTATATTTTTGCTATCCGTGCAATCTGTGGCTTCGAGAATAACCTCATGCCAGCCAGTCTCCTTGCACCAGACCCAGACAACAACCTCACACTTCTTCCAATCATGATTGCATGCATTGTAAGCATTGTCTTTACTGCATCTTTCCCCCGAGTCATGAACCCTCCTAGATTGACACAATCTTGTGGCCATGTATGGGAGTGCTGCTTGAGCGTCGTCTCTATGACGCAAGGGAGCCATCGCATGGGTTTTGGTCGTGTTACCGCAAGCGGAAGCAACAGGAATTTCTACATCCAAACGGGGTGGCTATATCTATCAGAGACCTCACCAAGACGTTCGCACCCCCCATGTTCAGTCGTGAGAAGATGCCTATTCCTGCCGTATCCGGTCTTTCGTTGGACATTCCAAAAACTGGCATCTTTGTCTTGTTGGGTTCAAATGGGTAAGTACGTGTTTACTGGTTTGATATCTCCTTTGATGACATATTCAGTGCTGGAAAGTCGACCACGTTATCTATCATTGCAAACCTCATAGGACGTAGCTCCGGTTCGATCACATTCGAGGGCGGGAAGAGACGCCCCCCGCGTGGTGCGCTTGGAATAGTGCCACAGAAGAACGTTTTCTTCCCGGATCTTACCTGTTACCAAAATCTCAGGGTCTGGAATGCCGTCAAATACTCCTCCGATTCTGCTAGTGAAGGTGATGACTACGCACAACTTTTGCGCGACTGTGACCTTGGGAAGAAAATACACTCGAATGCCAATACACTTTCTGGCGGACAGAAGAGGAAGCTTCAACTTGCCATCGGACTTGTTGGTGGCTCCAAGATTGTCCTTGTTGACGAATGCACGTCTGGAGTCGATCCTTTGTCGCGTCGCGCGATCTGGAGAGCTTTGACATCGATTAAGCATGACAGAACTATCGTTTACACGACACACTTCCTTGATGAAGCGGATTTGCTTGCTGATCACATCGCGATCTTGGCGGCCCCCGGAAAACTTGTAGTTGAAGGCTCGCCTGTAACCCTGAAAACGAGCCTAGGTCAAGGTTACAGCATTCAAGTCATTTTCCATTCCATGTATCTGGAAGAAAAGGATCCCGTAGACTCGTCGTTCGAGCTCCTAGACCACATCCAGGATTTAGTTCCACAGTGCACCTTGTCACATTCGTCTCCGACGCATGCCACATACCACCTCAAGTCAAGGAACTCGGTTCTAGTGGAGAAGGTGCTTCAACTGCTCGAGCACGAGGCTGAAACATATGGTATTGCATCCGTGGACATACTTGGAACGTCGATCGAAGATATCTTTCTTAATTTGATGGAAATTGGGTCCCGAGCCGGCACACCGGACAGCATAAGAAAGTCCATACTATCTACGGGAAGTACATTGGCACCGAATGCCCCAGGCACCTTGCGAGCACTTGCGGCCCCCCACTCATATAGTTTCACCGACGGTCGTCATCAATCGCCAATCAGTCAAGCTTTGACGATATTCTATAAGCGGATGTTGGTTGCGCGAAGAAGTTGGTTGACGCCGCTGCTTTGCGTAGTTATTGCGGTCTCCGGAGCCTGCGTCCCTCTGGTCTTTCTGTCGGGCCAAGATCCGTCATGCACGATCAAATTCCAGAGTCAGATGGACATTCCTCTGTATTGGCCATACTCGTTCATTGACGATCTCTACAACACGCGTCATGCTAGCATATTGGAGTCACCTCCCAATATCACCACGATCCTCGGTAGCCCATTTACACATACCAATGTCCCTGATAACGCCACATTTGTCTCCATAATGCAACAAGACTACCTCAATATCCCCATCGGTGGCATATCAATCGACGTTGAGACGAATGATGCATTGATTGCATGGGATGCCACTCCCACTCCAGGATATGCCGGTCTGACATTACTGAATATGGTCACAAACATTTTATATAATAGGGCACTCAACCAACCGGGTACATCTAGCATAATCAATGCTAACTATGCGAGTTTTCCTCCAATTGAAACTGGAACACTTGTAGACTTGAAGTGGGTAGTGTTTTTCGGGGCCGCAATGGTTAGCCTTTCGGTCTCCTTGTTCTCCGTGTTTTACTTATTTTTAGGCCATATACCCTGCGTTCTTTTCGTTGTATGTCTCACGAGAGCGACGATCATCTGTGCAAGCGATGCAATTCTCGAATGGTCTATCGGATCCAATTGGTCTTTGGCTTGGTCACTTGCTTTGGGACTCTATGTTTGGTATCATTATTGCCACCGTTATCATTATCATCTTTGCTACTGTTTCAAACCAGTTCTATGGACTCGAATTTTTCGTAAGCAGCTGTTCTTCTCCCTCTCGTGTTGCTCACAAGCCGTGATCAGTGGATCGTTCTCGCAGAATACGCCTTTGTTGGAACACTCTTTTCTTATCTCTGTTCACTGTTCATGTCATCCCCACTCACGTCGTTTGCGGCCGTCGCTGGGTATCAGGTTGTTATGTATGCCGTGAGTAATGGGTTCCCATGCTGATCAAGGACTGCATACTCAGAATCAAAATCAGGTGTACTTGGCTGCCTACCTTCTTACCCTCACGTTCGCGCCCACTTCGCAATCAAGTAATATAATCACAATCATCAGTAAGCTAACTTTTCTAACGTATAACTAACTCTAACCGTTCCTGCTAGATTTTACTTTATCAGTACTCTCGCCGGTCGCTAGCGTAGTAAGCTCGTTGATCGATTGTTTCGTTACTCGTTTGGTTGAAACTCTGGTGAATGCCAGGCACGATCCGCCTTTATTTCTATCAATCTATTTTCACTCCTCTGCAATGGGTCCACGCCAGTCACAGCTTCTGCCATGGGTGGTCTCTTACACTATGGCGGACCGATATTGTACCTTTTTGTTTACGGTTTCGTACTCTTCGGCTTGCTCGTATGGGCCGACTCCGGATCTGTTATTCCTCGCCGCCATTGGAAGACATCCAAACCACGGCTTGGTGAAAACGTCCTTGCTAACGAGGTCTCAAGACAAGATGTTGCGATAGAAAGCAAACAAGTCGAACAATCGAGCGATGCGCTGCGCGTCCTTCATGTCAGCAAGTCGTACAGCAAGAACAAGGTGGTGGATGACGTCTCATTCGGGGTTCCTGAGGATGTTATATTTGCTCTAATCGGTCCGAACGGCGCAGGAAAGACGACGACGTTCAACATGATTCGTATGTGTTTCGCTTCTCCATCTACCACCCCCACTGACTGCTCATATACTTGAAGGCGGCGATGTCATCCCCAACACAGGTGATGTCAAGATCAAGGGCATATCCGTTGTCGGCACCCCTCGGAAGGCCCGTCTCTCGCTCGGTGTTTGCCCACAGTTCACCGCCATCGACGCTCAACTGACTGTCCGAGAGCACTTGTTGATCTACGGACGTCTCAAGGGCCTCAAACGTGGACCCGAGCTCAACACCAACGTCGAGTCCCTCATGATCGCAACATCCCTGGACATGTATGCGGACCGGCTGGCGAGCCAGCTCTCAGGCGGAAACCAGCGGAAACTGGCGCTCGCGATCGCGCTTCTCGGTTAGTCCCACTGTTCCGTGGACGTCCCGGGAACGCGTCCCCGCTGACACGCTTGATCTCCAGGCAACCCCTCCGTGGTGCTCATCGACGAGTTCTCGACCGGGATCGATGCCAGGATGAAGCGCGAGATGTGGGGCACGCTGAGGGACGTCGCGGTCGGGAAGGCGGTCGTGATCACCACACGTTCGTCCACACTTTTTCTGATCCGACCTTGGCCCGGCTCGTCTGGAAACACTGACCACACGCACGCACAGATTCCATGGAAGAAGCCTCGGCGCTCGCACACAAGGTCGGGATCCTATCTAAAAAGATGCTTGGTAAGGGCTCTTTCTTCCTCCTTTTGGACCCTGTGCGTGTTCCACGTCAGCTCACGACGACACACCGTTTTTTTTTTTGATTAGCCGTCGGCACCACGGAGGACCTCGTTGCGCGCTACGCCACGTATCACGTCCACTTTTCGTGTCCGACGCGGGCGGACGCAACCCGGGCACAGGTTCTGATGTCCCGCATCCCCGGCGCACGGCTCGCAGACGACGTGGCAACCCGGTTCGAGGTACCAATTCGTCAAGGTGGCGTCCACCACGGGGCAGAGCGCGGCATGTCGCTCGCCCGGCTCTTCCATATCCTTTCTACGCAGGGCGACTTTGAAGAATATACTGTCGAGAGAGCGACGCTGGAAAACGTCTTTTTGAACGTGATTCGACAGAACAATGTGCTGGAGCACGACGGGACGGCTCGACGTAGATCTAGACTTTGGTCATGACCATCGAACTTTTTTAGAACATGGCATGGAGGCTCGATGGGACCTGACAGTTTTCTTTTCTTCTGTATTACCCGCGGACGACTCCAGTCGACCACATTTTGTTTTATTTTGCAACAAGACTCGATACTTGACAGCATGTGGTAGATTAGTATAGCATACGCAGAAACTGCACTCTTTTTTCATTTCCTTTGCAAAAGAAGTTGAGGATGGACAAAAAAGAAACAAAGGAGGGACCTGGACCATGGAAAATATTATGCTGACTCGTACCATTCTAAAAAAAAAAGGATCGTTATCGTTTGATGGGGAGAGACTAAGTAAAACAGCGATGCAACAATGTAGTGACGGGAAAAGACACAACGATGTATTATGACCCAAGAGTAAAAGGCGCCGTGTCCTTAAGTAGTGAAGGAAGAAAAAGGGTTGAAGCCACGACACAGTGCAGCAAATCCGCCATGTAGAATCAAACAATGGACAATGTAATGAAATATGTGAAAAAGTGTGGGTAATTGAGAATCGTAACAAAAAAAAAGCGATGCATAGAGATAGTGTGGTCGAAAGAGAGATGAAGCTTACACTCGACATCGAGATATTGCGAGAAACCTGGGTTGTCAGGCCGCGCCAAGGACCAGCCCTCGAGGCGCGAATGAGGGAAGCTGAAAGAGACTAACGTTGGGAAGCGAAGAGGGAGAGCACTTTTTCCGCATTCTCCTTGTACTTCTTCAGCTTTTTGTTCTTCAGCTTCTCCGGCTCCTCGGTGTGATGAGACGTATACTTGGGTGCCTCGGGCGAAGTCGGGTGAGAGGCGGGCTCTGTATCGCCGTTGGACTGGTCCGATGATTGGCTCTGGTCTCCGACTGACATCGCGGACTCCTTGGACCTTAACGAGGGGGACATGGCGGCAGTGCTCGCGGCTGACACAGACGGCGTCAACAGACCATTGCTCGAGATCGTTGAAATAGTGGCGCTAGCAGTGTTCGAAGGCGTGGACGTCTTGATCGTAGACACGCTCTTAGAAGAGAAAGACGTGGGCGGCGACTTGCCCTTGAGGAACTGAGGTGTCTTGCGGAACTTCAAGCCAGGTGCACGACCCCGACGCTTCTCCGAAGGGCTCGGCGAATCTGCAAGCTCCACGGGATGGATATCAGAGTCCTTCGAGACGCCCGAGAATGACCGTCCACCCATTCGTTGGGAGGGTGTAGAGGCTTTACGGAACACGGCCAATCTGTACCGGTCCACAACACCACGAGCAAATAGACTGGTGCCCTTGGTTCCGTTACGGTCTTCGCCGTCGGCTTCGATGAAGTCCCAGTCATCATCTTCCTCTTTCTCCGTCATCTCTTCCTCTTCATCCTGTCCATCGGAGAGGAAGCGGTCCAATGCAGGAATACCAGATTTCTCCCGGCGACCACGTGCATTCCGAACGGTGGCTTTAGTAGAAACGGGAGCCTTCGTAACCTTCGGTTTCGCGTCTTTCGCAGGCAGGGGAGGCGCAGATTCAGTTGATACTGATGGCGCACGCTCGACAAGCGGTTCTGCGATTCGTGGGGTAGACGAAAGGTCCGCGGATGGTGGAGGCTCGACAACGACCGCAACTTTTTCTGGCTCTGTAGTTTCTTCTTCCACGAGCGTCTCTGGCCGCACTTCCGGCACTTTGGGCTCAGGCTCTAGCTCATCGCCAACAGGAGAATCGGTGACGACCTCGGCCTCCCGAGGAGGTTGCGCGGGGCTGTCCAACGCATCGGTGACAACTGATGGAATGTCCTCCGAGTCCGTCTCTTCCTCTCCCGAATCCTCGGATCCATCCTCGTCCTCATCGTCCATGACGACCGAGTGACGACCTTTGAATGAATAACCATCGAACACGTCCACGCCATTCTCGTCTGGGTGTACAGAAGGGCTGCGCGAGTGGGAAGGGGTAGGGTATGCGTCTTCGCCATCCCCTGCTTCACCGTCTGTCTGATCACGATCCTGATCGGTATCAACTTGATCTTGATCATTCGGGTCATCTATCACTGGTTCCATATCGAGGAACGTGTCATCAAAGTTCTGGGTATCACTAGCATTTGAAGGGTCGATGGGTGGGATATAGGGGGCTAGAAATACAATCAAGATAGAGGGGTGTGTAAGCAAGTAAAATGAGGCGACTTGAAACGAAAGCCTCACGTATGTAGCGTTTATAATACACGTGCGACCAATCGCTAAAATGCGATATAAAATGTCAGGTCGTGTGTGGACGTCTCATGTGACTCATTACACTCACATCATGGAGAAATATGGGTGTCGTTTGATCCGTGGCTCGCATATTCTCAACGCGGGATTTCGTTGAAGCAACTTTGCAAAATGCATATAAGCGTGTCAGATCAACCGCAAGGAAAACGCTCGCTTACACCCCGTATCAAGCTCTTCGTATCTTGATCCATCGCCCTATCTTCAGGGAATTGCAATTCGTCCTGCAACACCCTGACGTACATATCCGAATGATTATTCGCCCAGAATGGCGTCTGCGGCAAAATTGTTAGCCCCTCTCGCACCGCCATGAAGCAATAACCGTTAAACGTACGATTCCTGTCAACATTTCATAAAGCATCGTGCCAAAGCTCCACCAATCGACTTCATAGCTATACGGGAGTCCCTGTATAACCTCAGGAGCGAGGTACTCGGCCGTACCGCAAAACGTGGTCGTAGTGTCAGGTGGAACAACGCCTTGACCTGGCCAACCAGGAGAACCTTCCTTCTCGCCCTTCATCCAAGGTGGCGTTGTAGGTTCGCCGCCCGGAGAGGAATAGAATTCCCCGCGAGTTCCAGAGGGTGTGGGGGGTGCTGTGGTTGGCGTTACCCGACGAGGGAATTCTTTCGAAAGACCAAAGTCCGTCAGGACGATGTGTCCATCAGCCCCGATTAGGATGTTCTCCGGCTTGAGGTCGCGGTAAATGACACCTGCCGCGTGGAGGCCTTCCACCCCCTCAACAATCTCCGCGGCATAAAATCGTGCACGGTCGCGACCTAGCCTGCCCCAACGTGCAAGCTGCGTGGCAAGATCACCTCCTGGATGGAAGTCCTGTGGAAATTGAACAGCAACGGAGTTAGTGGTACTGGAACCAGTGATGTATAAAAGGAGTGCTGATTTACCATAACCAAGAACAAGTTCTCCTTGTCATGGAAACTCCACCAGAGCTTGACCACGAAGGGGTCCTTGGCTTCTTTTGCCATACGCTTCAAGACGGCTTGCTCAGTCAAGGTATGCTGGAGCTCCTGGTGCGCCAAGACGTGACGTTTGGTGATGGCCTTGAGCGCATACAAGTCCGCGCTCGTCTTATGTCGCACCAAGAGTACTTTGCCCGCGCAACCCTTCCCAAGGACGCGCATCATTTCAAAGTCATCGATGAGTACCTTCTTCTGCGTCTTCTTCTTACGGTTGGGGTCGGTAGACTGGGAACGCTTCTTGCGCGCACGACGGGCAGCGGTAGATATCGACGATTCGTCGCCGGTGGCAGAGGATGTACCGTCTTGTAACGTCGACGAGGTATATACTCGCGAAAGCCTGGTCCTGTCAGGATCGGCCGAATGCGAGCGGGGAATTCTCGACGCTGGGCCATCAGCTACGGGGGTAGGCAAAGCGGCTTCCTCTTCTTCGACAGCTCCATTCGTGACCGCATCCGTGTCAATTTGCTCTGGGGCGGCCTTTACAGGCTGGACGTCGGAAATGCCGTCGTCAGATCTCTCTATCTCGATGACCTGTACTTGCTCTACCGACAGCGACGAGGGAGCATTAACAACGCTCACTTCCTCCTCTTTAACGCTGTCTTCTTGAAGGTCGCTTCTACTTGGGCCGTTCGGTATAACTTCGCCTTCGACGGTATCATTTATGCTCTCTACGCCATCCACTATTTCGCTGAGATTAGTTGAGCTGACGTTTGTCGAGTCGGGGTGTGGGGAGACCTCTGCCTTGGATGCGACGTGCGCAGCCAGGTCAGAGCGTACACGTTTGATCGCCCTCTCGGCGCGGACGCTCTGCAGGTCGTCTGTGCGCACATGAACGAAACGTTTCCAAGCCCGGGTTTGTCGAAGCGAAGGATCGTTGGAAATGGTCGTCAAGTACGAGGCAAGTGCAGTCATCGTGGTATTTGCGGGTTTCCCGTTGGAGATGATGCTGGTCGACGATGGAGTGAGGGTGGTGAAGGGGTCGCCAATCTCCAGGGAGGGAGAAGCTATCTGATCCGCTATCGAAGACCCCAAATTGGGGCTGCTTGGCGTACGCACGGATGTCTGACGGCCGACCTTATTTGTCGAGGGCGACGCGAGGCGCGAAAGGGTATTCAGGAACGTGGATTTGCGCTTGGCAGGCTGCTGGGCTAAGGAAGCGATGTCGATCGGCAGCTTTGGGAGTTTGGATGCGCCATCAGAGTCTTCGAGTTTCGCGTGAAGCTCAACCACCTCAGTGGCTGTGCGCGTAAGGGTAAGATTGTGCGTGGGCGCTGCGCGCGGGAAGTTAGCAACGACAGAACAAGTAAATATGGAACGAGAGGTGATAGCAAAAGAAGGGCGTGTTACAAATAGCCATAGGTATATGCCGAAGAAGGTCAAGACGAGGCATACATAGGGCACCGATGAGCTCGGAAGCAACATCGACGCGGCTCAAAAAGTAAGGGGAGGGTGCATGTAGCCCGAGGCGGATGGGGAAAGGGCGGGGAACGGCGGTGCGACTCACTCTTTATGTAGATAGAGTATGAGCGGGCATCGTGGGGAGTCTCTGCGACGCTGATACTCCAGGGGCCTTCCTGAGCATCGATGCGGACTGGAGGTCTTCGCGTGGACCGAGAAGGAGCGGTGTCTATGTCCTTCATACTGCGGACGGAGTTGTTGTGAGGTGCGTGTTCGTGTTGGGAGGAGTTGCGTGACTCGAAGAAAGTGAGGTCTGTGATGCTCGACCGTTCTGGTTTGGATTTGCGGCCGAACTGTAAGCTCCTAGAGGAGTCGACACTAGCTCTAGAAGTGGGGTCACGGGGATGATAGTTGTCGACGGAGGAACGACCACGGATTGGATTCACGTCTTTGAAAGAGAAAGTACCGAAGCCGAGGACGGATTTGAAGTTTTTCTTCGAGAAATGGACGTGTTGGTGAGTGGCGGAGGCACTATGCATGCGAGAGTGGGTGATAGCAAGGCTCGTATTCTCGCGGGGACACTGAGAGTGTCGGACTTGTCGCGGGCCCTATGAGGGGAAGAGGGAGAGAGGGAAGAGAGAATGCCCAACTGGATCGATGAATTAGGAAGAGCGGAAGTTGTCACGGAATTGACAGATTGGTCAGTTTTGGCGGACGTGCGGTGGGTGCGTGAAAGCCACGAGCACGGAAAAAGATGGAGATCAACTCTGCCTCGAGGCTCAGCTGTGCAGTGCACAGTGGTGATGACAACCACAAATAGTAAGTTGAAGGCGGTTCAAAACTGGACGATTCGTCGAGCGACGAGGGGAGCGTCGTCGTCGCCGTCGGTGTCGTCGAACAAGGAAGAAACAAAACTGAAATCGAGGAGAAACAAAGGAGGGGTGTTGTTAAGGCGGAGACGAGTTCGAAGTTCGACGCACAAAACTCAACAACGCCGCCCGCACGTAAGTCTCTCGCACCAACACGAAAAAAAAAATACATAAAAAAAATCAACGCTCCAAGGTGTACATGTGCTCCACTGGGACGTCAAAGCTACCCCGCTTCGAGATGGCTGCGCATTGAACGCGCCAGTAAACCCCCTTTGTATCGCAATCACCGCTATGTCGCCGGGTTCGTTTCAGAAACCGACACCAGTACAGGACGTGCGCCAAACTGAGGTGACACGAAGGAGTGGTACCCCGACTGCTGTAGGCAACTTCCGTGAGGCTATGGACCAAGGTCATTAAAACGGGGCGTGTTTGGGCCAGTCATCTGTCTATCAGATAGTCGGCGTCTTGCCCGTGTGAATGGCGGGCGAACCTGACAAACCGTGAGCCTGCATGCACACCGCTGCCAGGGCAATGTCAGACTGTCCCGTCTGCGCATCCATCCATTCCAAAAGAAGTTTCGCCCAGTGGCATGGAACCCGGCGATACCCGCACTCACAAGCAAAGCTCAAGTAGTGCAACGTGATCCCATTGCCCAATACGCTCATGACGACAGCGCGGTGTATCCAGGTCCAAAGATGATCATCGCAAAAAAAGACGCGCCCTATCAGTGATCAACGGGAGAAAGCCAAGGCACCCAGTTACGGCGTACTCACTCGTCGGGGGCGATTGAGAAAAAACGTGTTCGCGGCACGACCCCCAAGCGAGCGCCATTTGGCCATACTGTTCCGTGCCCCCACCTGCATGAATTGGCGTCCAGATCGTTCCTGGGCCTAATATAAGCCACAGCTCTCATGTTCTGAAGGGGCTGCCTCTCCTCTCCCCATGTCTCTAGTGGTCGGTCGTGGTTGCCCTTCATGAGCAGTCGGCAATCCCCGAAGCGGGTCGACCCCCCGCCAAGTCGACCCCTCCTGGCTTCCAAAATGCGACAGGGCCCCTCTGACACAGGGGACACGATTACCAGTGCGTTCGAGTGAGAAATCGGACTCAGAACTATAAGCGTGTATGGCAGGTCCTCGCCACGAAAAACCAACGTTCGTCCTCGCAATTCGCTAGGGTTCGTTCGTAACTGTGAGTCTTTTCCTTCCAATTTTGTTGCTTCCTGCCGTTATCTGGACACTCATTTCTCCGTTCAAATCTGCCAACGCTTACATAGAACCTCTTAAATACCCTCCCGTTCGGGTCACGTTACAGGCCTAGAGTGCCAGTCAGACGACCATTCTGACCACTACTTCCGCCCTCCAACTTCAAGTTCAGTTATTTTTCGTCGTTTTTTCCCTTCATATCGACCCCTTCCTCAGTCCGCCTTACTACCACTCTTAAACGACCCCGGCGCCAAACACCTTTTACCCTCTATCCCCCCTCCGAAAAACGAAGCATAATGGCCGCTGAACCCGCCATTGAACCCACTCTCGCTAAGGAAGAATTTGAAGAAGACGTCGACGACGGGGAAGAGAGCGATGTGTATGACGAGGAGGTGCCCATCTTGCACTTCTCAGCGCGCGGCAACTCACACTCGAGCACAAAAGGGTGACGAGACCTACGAACAAGAGGAAGATGAAGAGGATGTCGATGAAGGCGCTGATGGTGCTCGACCAGAAAATGTATGACTGTGTCTTTTCCGTGAATACTACTTTTCTAATGCTGTTTTATTTCTGACAGATGACCGCCCTCCTTCTTGGCGAGGTACGTTAATTCGTTTTTCATGACATGCGCAGTACTAATTAATTTATTTTAGACAAATGGGTCAGCTGCCGAGTACGGAGAGGACGAGGAAGACGAAGACGAAGATGGAGAGTACCATGAAAACGCAGAAGGAACTGCGGAAAACCTCTCATCCATCGCTGGTTCAAAACGCGGCGCCGACGAGCTTGACGATGGAGATGCCTATGGCGAAGATGACGATGAGGTGGACGAAGACGAGGGCGAGGTGGCGAAAAATCTCGCTAAGAAAGCCAGGGTGTAGCTCTGTCACCGTGCCCTACTTCTTACTAAGTTGATTCATATTATATTGTTGGCTATATTTGTTTTATACGGGCGCTCTGTGACTTCTTTTCTTCCTTGACTAACCCGTGACAATTTTTATAGGTACGATGCAGATGATATGCCAGAAAATGAATGTTAAAGATGATAATTGAGACGAGACCTTGCATAATGTTTAGGCCAGTGTACGACAGCCTGCGGCGATTCAATCCGTTTCCTTGGGGTCAGTACCCCCGCTTCTGCCTTTCTGCATCAGTTAGGGGAACATACTAAAAAGCCCCATGGTTAGCCGGTGGCATGTGCCAAATAGTAGGTAGTACAGTTGAAGTGGAATGATAAACCAATCATCCAGCAGAGAATAGGCCGTCAATCATCAAATTCAAAAATATCAAAGGCACCAAGATAATGATGGACACTGACCATAACATCCATAAGCTCCTTCCTTGAAACCTTGCCATGTGCATCTTTCTCAACCTGCCAAATGACCTGACTGTATACGCCGACAGGGATAAACATTCTCCCGGGTGATTTAAGTTGCTCAACAAGAACTTCAGGAAGCTTGTCAGATGCAGCGCCGACATGGATAGCATCATATGGTCCTATACACAAGATTGTAGAGACGATGAGCAGTGGATCAGCGTGCTGAACTTACCGGAAGCGAGATAACCTACATGCAGACACTCGTGAGTCAGGGGCTTTAAGCCTTTACCACAATAAATAAACTGACCCCGTCTCCCATCTCCAGCTACCATGACGATCATCTCCTCATTCAGGGCAGTACCCAGGCCATTGTTGACCAGATTGCTCTTGGACCACTCGACCAACTCCGGTATGTGGTCTATACCAACAACCTTTCCCTGAGAGGCGCCGGGCTCGGACGGTGAAACCAGATGGTGGAGGACGGCGCAGAGGTAGCCCGAGCCACTTCCGACATCAAGCACGGTCGCTCCGGGTTTGAGGTATGGGAGTAGGCTTTCCAGGGCGTGCGCGTGCTGTAGACAGCGGGTCAGCTTGCGCATGGGCACGAGGCATCGCGCGTACCATGTGCGGTGCGGATATCGTTGCGCCGTGACCGATGGATCTGAATGCAGGTCCGGTGAATTGCGGGGGAAAGTTATGACAACTTGACGCACTGAGGCGAATCTTCGTACGCCTGCGACCTTTTCAGTACAAAGTCGGCGCGATCTACCTTGGACATCGCCTGCACGAGCGTTAGGGGCGCAAACTGCCCAGCAAAGGCGGAAACGTACGTCGACAACCCTGTCCGTCGTCAGGATGCCACTCCTGGAGAGATTGGAAATGAGCTCAGTGTTGGTCAGTCCTGAGCACCTCCAAGCCATCTTGAATGACTATCAGTAGTCCAGTGTATCGGTCAGGTGAAAGCATTCACTCGTGAGTCTGTTTGGCATTGTTATTCCAATATTACCGGCGTAACCCCTGTTTGTTCAGCCTCCCGATGTATGCACGCACCTCGGCCAAGGTATGTATGTCCACCAAAACTAAAGCGATCGGTGACGCATCTATCTAGTATTCAGAAACAACAGGAGCATGTTGCCAAGCTCCAGGAAGAGATAGACGAACTGCAGAAAAGACTCGGGTATATGCGTTTCCCTTAGCTAGACTCACACTCGAGTGTTTCTGGTTTCACTATTCAGGCCCAGCGAGAATGCTGAAGAAATCGTTGCGCGACATATCAAGCTCCTCCACGATTACAACGAGGCCAAGGATGCGACCCAGGTTTGAATCGAAATTCTCTTGTGTACTACGGTTCTAAGCTCGAACTGATGTTGGCAAAGATTCTCATCGGCAGAGTACAGCTTTCGGAAAACTAGGACGCATATACTTACCTTGCATTATAGTTGGCTTCCATCAGAGGTACCACCGTTCGACAAATTCACGAAGACATGGGCCTACTCGACGAAGACGCAAACTAATACAGTCTGTCCGCTCGAACCCTGTATTCAGTATACGTAGCTTTTTATTCGTCATCCAACGAGCAACCAACTCGTGGCGCACCCTGCCCAAATACCTATCACCCTCTGCGGGTATTTAGCATACGTTTCTACGTACTCGTTAGGCCATAGCTGTCTCGGAAGGGAGACATTGACTAAGGAACCCAGTCCCATGTTTCCATGTTCGTTCCACCCCCACCCGAGGACCGCGTTTTCCTCCTGTGAGGCCCCGGACATCGCGACCAGCACATGTTCGCTCCCGCACACAAAGGTAGACAACTCCCCCGGAAGCTCCACCGTCGCATCGGCAGTAGAATCCACTGAATCACCCCGACCGAGCTGCCCCTGTGCATTATTGCCCATCGAGCGCAACACACCCTCGACCGTCAGCATATATGTTCCGTTCCACGTACACCCGACTCTCCTGACGCACCCATGAGACCCGACCGGCGAGATCTGTCCCTGCTTGTTCGACCCCAACGTCGAGAGCCGCCCGGACGCGTGTAAGACGACCGTATGCTGGTTCCCCAGCCCGCACGCAACCATGGGGTCGCTCTGCACGTCGATCGGGAGGCGCGTAGGGCGCGCGACGCACCGCGCCCCGCCGTTCTGCCCGAGCTGCCCGTGTCGGCATGCGCCCCAGCCAACGAGCACAGCCAGGGGATGCGGATGAGACGACGGCCCCTCGGCGCGCATGGCGGTGAGGACGAGCTGTGCGACGACATGGCGCGGTCCGGCGTGCAGCGATCGTATACGCATCCGCCGGGGCGCGTCGTCGTCGAGGAAAACGTGGCCAAAGTCGACGGTCGCGACGCGCCCGTCGCCACCCGGGCCTTCTCCGACGCCCAACGCCCCGAAGTCGTCAGATCCCATGGACAACAGCACATCCGAGCTGTCGGGGTGAGTGAGCACGACGTACGTCGTCTCCCATGCCGCTGCAATGTGCGTACATGTGTACCCCTGCGCAGCGTACGACGCCACGACCGGTACGACGAGTTTGCGAAAGGTTGTCCACAGCTGCTCGCGACGGTCCGTGTACTCTGGCCCAAGCTGGCCCCTCCGTCCGTCTCCGCTACCCCATAGCGTTGTCGTGCCGTCGGGTTGCTCCAGCAGCAGGACGGTGTGGTTGGCGCCGCAGGCGATGTGCGCGACGGTGGAGGTGAGATCAGGAAGTTGGTTTGGTTCACACCCTGCAAACCGGCATGGTATGAACGTGTGTGCGTCGTCGTGGGAGCCGATTCCCAGTTGGCCTTTGGCGTTCGAACCTGCGGCGAGCAAGAGCATACTAACTGGTTCTTCATGAGTTGCTGGATCTTTGCCGAACTCAAGTCCACCTACCACCGAGAATCAGTGCAGAATGCGGAGAGGGGTATCTCCACAATGCTATAATTATCAACCTATTATGTGCTGAAATACATTGTATATATCGTGCAATAACATTTCGAAACATCAGTGATATCAACCACACAGAGGAGCCACTAGTTGAACTTGCAGCCAGTGACTTTGACTGTGGAGCACTGTCAGATGCAATGGACATCCAGTTGGTAAATACAAGACGTACCAGAACCATCAGGCTGCCCAATAGCGTACAACATCTCCATTGGGTGGAACGCGAGTGAGGTACATCTCGGAATGTACGGTGACGGCGGTCGAGTCGGATATACAGAGAGGCCCGTAGGGACATTGAGCATGGTCAAAGCATTGGAAGGGTGGTCGGGTATCGAGTGTATCACAAGTCGCTGATGTCTCCAGTTGGTAGGGTTGAGCACGGAGGTGCTGCTCAACATCAGCGACGCCTCTGGCAAACAAATAGTCACGCACGTAGCAAATAAAGTAGTTTGAGGGTGAACGTCAAAGCAGGATAAACCAGCAGGTTGCGCATCCCATGCCCGAACAGCACGGTCAGAGTTTCGGGCGTCCCATAGACGGACATCACCGGAGAGGCTGTTCAGAATTAATACTCGCGCTTTCTACCAGGACAAAATCACCCGCCTTGCCGAAAGGAACTGGCTACTGAACCCAGGATGATACTTGACGTTCTGCACCCATGCGTGATGCTCATGATA
>JBBPUI010000129.1:0-12727 GCA_038094615.1 Heimioporus aff. retisporus | reverse complement strand
GAGAGGCTGTTCAGAATTAATACTCGCGCTTTCTACCAGGACAAAATCACCCGCCTTGCCGAAAGGAACTGGCTACTGAACCCAGGATGATACTTGACGTTCTGCACCCATGCGTGATGCTCATGATAAGATCTCACGACAGCATCCTCCTCTTCAAGGCGGCGATCAAACATTTTGACCACGCCATCCGCAAAGCCAGCAATAAATGTTGACGATATCCCGTGGTCAGAGGCAATGCATGTGACAGGGCTCTCCGAGTTTGTTTCCAGGTCCTAATCGCGTGATGAACACAATATGCGGCGGATCGAATGCAGCGACCTCACCAGGACTTGTGATTCAGTATGCGCATCCCAAACTCTGATAATTCTCGAGTCGCCACCCACAAGGAGAGATCCTCCTGATTGTTTCCAATCTAGGATGAGTCCACTCCCTCTTCGTACGTGGATCATTTCTGTCAGACCTCGGAAAGAGCTAACCATCTGTACTGGGCCATGATCCAAAGCTGGATCGTAATTGCGATATAGGCGTACTATGCCTTCGGCTACAAGCATGTTTAAGCATAACGAAGTGTGGACAAGGGTTTAGAAGAACAGACCTGAGCCCACCATGATGATGCCGCCCACATCTTGGTTGATGATATGGAGTGACGTTATACCCGTCCCTCTGGGATTTCCATTGCAGAAGTAATTCAGTCGCTTCCGTTGGGACCAATCCCAAACGCTGAAATAATATCAACATGAGTTATATTATTGTGAAGAAGCGTCAAACGAACGAACCTAATCATATCCGTGTCGTTCGCGATGGCGAGGTGAGGATCATACGCGTGTAGAGTCATACAAAGCGGATTGCCATTGACTTGCAGATTGGCCACCGGCCGATCCCATCGAGAAGTCTCTGAACATCATCACATCAATCAGATGCAAGAATCCCGCCCCAATGTAGAACTTACCCGCCGTGTTCACTTGCAGCTGCGTTTCGGCAATCACCTGCTCGTTTCGCTGTTGCCGCCAAACCTGGTAGTTGTATTGAACACTTCCCGGTTCATCCGCTTCCGCTTGCTGTAGTTAACCTAGAGTGAGCAGGAGTAGCAATACAAAAACGAGACGTACCCTCATCTGTGGCTCTTTGAAGTATTCACAGCACCAATCAAAGAACGAGCTCTTTAACGGCAGAACGTCTCGAAGTCCGTTTCCAGTCCCGCAGCCAAGGGGAACATTACTCCCGTTTGAATCAACCGAAAATACGCTTCCGCTGGGACTATTCTGATCTCCCCCCGGTCCAAACCCATGACCCCCTCTTCTCCCATGGGTTGCTACCCGCCGGCGCGAACGCAGCCGTACCATATCTTCTTCCATGAGAGCCTCCATAACATGCGAAGGAAGATAATCGGGGTGCCCTCTGTGGTGCGTAGGTGAAGAGGGTTGAGAAGCTGCGACTGTCAACCTCGTTGGACTCGGCGTAGCTGGGCGCGAATAAGGCGATGTGTATTGCGCGAGGTTATAATTTGGCGAAGGTGGTCGGGAAACAGCAAAATGATCGGGGCGAGAGAGGGATGGAGGGAGGGGTGAAGGAGGAGCCCGAGAATCTTCAGTGGTCGGGAAAGCGATGCCGCCTGCCAGGTTGCGGAGGGCGTTAGCAAATGAAGAAGTTCGGCGAATGGTGGAAGTGACGCCGGAGGACAAGGTACTCGTCACGCTCTCGCTGCGAGCCATTCCAGGGCGGGCAAGAATTGGAGAGGGTGGATGTTGCATAAGAGGTGATGATTGAAGTGATGGAACGCGAGAATGGGCCCCCCCTCCCTGTCGGGAGTCTACTTGTGAGGGCGGGACATCGAGAGTCGTACAATCAAGTCGATAGAATGGTGAAGCCAAGAGTAGGGCCATGATGTAGTCTGTGATCGTCTGCGCGAGGGCGGCGACCTCGTGGTATGGGTCGCTAGTCAATTCCAATAGGCCAACGAAAATGGTGAAGAACGATGAGAGTAGGACGCGGTTCTCCTCTCGTGCTCCATCGTCGTCACCGAATACATCCAACCATTCAGCAACAGCGACTGAGGACAGCTCCTCCTCGTGGGGCTGCGAGCTCAAATCTGAGCGCCATTTCCTGTCTTCTTCCCAGTAGATCCATGCACAAATTACAAAATAGCCTCTCCATTCCTTGACAAGGCAACTGATAAGCACGAGAAGCTCTTTGCGCACCATTGGGCTCGCGTCGTCCTTCACAGCAAGTGTCGCACCAGTAGCGACAGCAACTTCCATGCGGAAGTGAATTCGCTCCTCGAGCTGGTACTGCGTTCCAGTACCCCCACCTCCCTGTTTCGCGGGATTTGCAGACCCGCTTGTACCCATGAACGTGCCAAGTGCATACAATGCAGCAGCTCTCACTTCTGGGGAGTCATCAGACAGCATCAGAATCAGTTTATCCTGAGTTCCCCTGTCGACACCATAGACCTTGATCTCATCGTTTCCTTCCCATATCTGGGAGATGCACAACGCACACCACTGCCTGAGTAGATAGTCACTTTCATCTAGCTTGTCGAAACAATTGTCGAACACGCGTTCTCTCCAGCAAGCCATTTGACCGTTGTAATAATCCCGGGAGACAGAGGAAAGGATGAATGCGCACATGGCCTTGTGCTCAGCGCTATTGGGAAGGGCCGGGTGATCATCCGTGAGGGCTAGGACGTTGGCAAAGTATTTGAATCCTTGAGTATTATGCAGGTCGATCTGGACACTGGGATCAACGGCGAGGATGCGCGCCCAGATGAAGATGAGCACTGGCCGCAGGTCCTGACCTGCGGCTTGCAGTAGCTTGGAGATGTATGGGAATATGCCGATGGTGAGAACGAGGTTGACAGCCCATGGTCCTAGGTCGACAAACTGAGACAAGAGGATAAGAGCCCGCAGCCTGTGAGGTTGAGAAAGGAGAACTTGAAGTACGATGGGAAGTTGATCTGGTGGCTTGCGCGGCACCAGGTCCCGGTCACTTTGGTGACCTGCTGGAGTCGAGACACCGTTCGGGCCGGCTGCAGACCCGTTTGTTGTGCTCTCTGTACCATCGAATGCTCCGCAGTTCTGTGGTGGAAGAGACAATGGACCACGCTTCGTGAGTGCAGAGCCGCCCCGAGATATCCAGACCTCAAAGGCTGTGAGTTGGTCTGCAAAAAATCTGCTTGGAATATATTGGTATGGTTTCTCGGCCTGGGGACCGCTAACGCCTCGCTGACCAGCCTGACCAACCGTCCCTCCACTAGTACCAATTTGCCCTGCGGAATTTGCAGTAGAGCCCGAAGGTGTGGGGTGCTTTTCAAGTAGTTCAGGGAGCTGCCGCAGACATGTATCAACAGCAAGATCCCATGCGGCCCACAATGTATGCGTGTTTGAGGCAGGGAGTGCAGGATAGGTATGGGGAGTACAATGATAGTTCTTCATGATCCTCTCCGCCAGTAGAAAGTTGCGGAATAAGGATGCTATGAGGAGATCGGAACGATATAAGCGCGTGAAAACGTCCCGAGGGAATGTAGTCCATGCGATCGTATCCGTGATGGCGGTAAATATCCAATTTAGTTCGCCCAGAGGCGTCCTCCGATCCTTGAGATCGCCAGGGAGTTGCATGACCATGTCAGGCGTGATGTTATTGGGGAGCTGATGGGTCATGATAAAGTATCGGAGTGCAATATCAATGGGGGAGGTGAGGCAAGAAGTAAAAATGTCAGCGGGGAGCTCTGGACAGGAAGGTAGTTGTTCATGTGCAAGACACGCTGCGAGTTGGAGGGAGTTCATGTAGGGTTGCATGCCATCGACATAGCCGCCACGAGTAGTGAACACCTCCTGATCGCGGCGCTCAGCGAAGTTGTTAAAATTAGTGAGAAGATTACCGGCAGCTGAGCAATCCCAGATGTAGACGCCTGGGGACCCAAGCCAATTTTGTACTTCCATGAGCGAAACGGGAATATATTGCGTGTAGTTGCGGTTAAAGCACCAGAGTTCGCCACTTGGGGTGGGTTTAGGTACGCCATGCCCGTTATAATAGAAGCAAACGGCCTCGTCTTTGGCTTGTTTACGCAGATTGAGACAGAATCGACGCAGGTCCTCGTAGGAAGGATCTAGTATTGGTTTGTAAGGAATCTTGAGGCTGAGACCCTCGAACTGGTGCTGGAGGTTTGTACCGATGGCTTCCAGAGCTTTGTGTGATGGCATTGTATGTGGGTCGACCCAGCACTCAAGGACTGCACATGGATTGGTCTTGATGATGTCTGGAGGATCGACATCGATGTTTAGACATAGCACGAGGGCAGCGTTTGCGGTCTTGAGTTTTCCGGGGGCTGAACCGCGCCATGGGAAGAGCTTGGCAGAGTCGGGAGAATGTGGAGCAGGGTTACCACAAGTGAGATGTCGTTTAGCGGACCAGTATGGGATGATGGGTAGAGGGTCTGGAAGTGTCTCATCTGAGCCATGGTGCCTTCCATTGGGGAGGTTTGCGATGCGCTCCCCGCGCTCGTCCGTGGTTTGGTTCGATGACGGGTCGGAAATGGATGTGGATGTCCAACCCCTCTCGGTAACATTATCGGAACCCATGTCTGAACCTGTCCGCTCTCTGAACCGAGACAGCGAGAGAGAATCGACACCTAAACGAAAGAGTTGACGAAACGTCAGTAACCAGACGGACGTTACGCGGCCATACCTTGTACATGGTGCCCGTTTTGCATCTCGACGTGTCAATACAACACTGTATGTCGTATAGTGCAGTCTAGAGCGATGGGCTGACAGGATCCAGAGTGTCTTGGTCGACGTCGATGGAGTTGCTCGCTGTTGCGCGCAGTGACGAAGGCGGCGTGACCGTCGGCGTCACGACGCGTCACGTTGTGTTACATTTGTATCAACACAGCCACCTGTCGGTCTTCGCTGCACTCACTTACTAGTTTTGGTGTTAGGTCAAGATCTGGATAATGTCTGGCGTGGACCCTCCGATTGGTGCTGTTGTAGAGATATCAACAGGCAAGGGGGTCGTACGTTTCTGCGGTCCCACCTCCTTTGCGCCGGGAAAGTGGGTCGGTATCGAGCTCAACGAGCCAAAGGGAAAGAACGATGGCTCTATCCAAGGCATCGTGTATTTCTCTTGTAAACCGCTCCATGGCGTATTCATTCGCCCAAGTCAAGTCAAGGTCATCTCCTCCATAGGTGAGCTGCAACCCGCGAACGTGAGTCCTAACTGTTTCATTGCCATGATTGGTCAAAGTTATGTGTCGTACGTATAGCGACAATCGAGTCTTTCTCGTTCCGTGGCAGGCCATCAGCGTACCCCCAGCACCGGCCTCGCCCGGCCCACCCCATTACGTTCCGGGGCTGTAAGCGCTGCCTCTTCCTCACGATCGTCAAGCCCAGTCAAACCAGCATCTTCCATGCTCTCACCACCTGGTAGGTCAAGTCCGCATACCTCCCGACTCGCCCCACCGTCCTCTCCCGTGAAACGCATTCCGTCGCTCTCACTCCAGCCCCGCAAATCCTTTCCCCGTCAATCAACGCTAGACGTCGCACCCCCTAGCCCATCTGTCGCCTCTCCACGCCCTACAGTACCACTGGTTGCCCCGTCGTTCTCGTTGTCGCAGGATGTCCCCACCACTCCTGACTCCAGGACGACCGTACTGCCTTTTGCTCCCCAAACTTCTTCACCTCAATCTCAGCCTCAGCCTCTCCATCAGTCCCCGATACCAGAATCTGCCCCATTCTCTCCGCCTCAGATCGCTCCATCTGTTTCTTTAACGAGCGTGGTAAATGCCGTTCCTTCTGTCGCTGGACATGTACGAGCGGTTTCAATAACGAGAGAACCCTCGTCGCCCGCTACTACCGTACGCCTTGGTCTTCATTCATTTCTTGCTACCACTTACGCAACAAGGTAGCGCACGGCAGAAGATGCAGAATTCCAAGAACTACGTGCGCGAATTCGCGTAATGGAAGCGAAGCGAGGAGATGATGCTCGTCACATACGCGAACTCGAAACGCGCCTTTCTGAAGCAGAATCCTTTGTCGCGCTGCGCCCAAAGCTTCAGGCTAAACTCAATCAACTTCAGACTGAACTTATTGCTACCCGACGTGAATTGGCCGATGCCCAACAACTTGCTCAGCTCTCGGATAACAGAGGGATCGACGCCCATGAGCAATTGGAGATGGCTATGTTGGATAAGGAGGTTGCAGAAGAGAAGGCTGAGATGGCAGAGGCAGAGTTGGAGGAAGTAAAGGAAAAGTTGGCTCAGCTCGAGGTGGAGTTGCAGGTACTCAAGGAAGGCGGTGGTAAGTTCTATGTTGGTCGATTGGAAAGATCACGGTGTTAACGTGAGCCAGTTGTCCAGGAGGAGGGCGAAGAAAACTCCAAGTCTTCACTTGCTTATATTCAACTCGAAAAACATAACGAACGCTTGAAGGAGGCGCTCATACGGTATGTGTCACATTGGCCTTCTAACTTTTTTATATATATCTTGGTTAGTCTCCGAGACATGTCCCAGCAAACCGAACAGGAACAGCGCCGACGCATCGTCGAAATGGAAAAGGACATCACGAGCATGGATGATCTCCAAGGTCGGTTCTACCTATCAATTTTTTCTTGCGCATCTCAAGCGTCCGCATATATTAGGGCAGTATGAGACCACTCTCGTCAAGCTCTCCAACGCAGAAACGCAAATCGATGATCTGAAATCCCAACTTGATGATGCGCTTGGAGCAGAAGAAATGCTCGTACAACTCACGGAACGGAACCTTATGCTTGGGGAGAAGATTGAAGAGATGCGAATTACCATCGAAGATCTCGAGGCTCTCAAGGAACTCAACGACGAATTGGAAGAGAACCACATCGAAACAGAGAAGTCGTTGCATGAGGATATTGGTACAGTCGTATTGTCATGCGGCAGTCCGATTGACCTGATGCTTGCTTACAGACTCGAAAGATTCGCAGATCCGAGAACACTTGCAAAAGATTTCGACCTTGGAAGATGCTTGTCAGGATTTGGAGAGCACGATTACACAATTCCGAGAGCTGGTATTACAGCTTCAGAGGTAGTTCTCGACACTATATCTCCGATGTCCAACACTCAACGCCTTTATTACAGCGAACTTGACAACTTGCGGACACAGACTCTAACGGCTCAACATGAGTCTGCCACCGCAGCATCACAAACGGCGGCAATGATGTCTCTCAACCTCAAACTTCAGTCATCAGCGGCCAAGAACCAAGCAAAGACTGTCGAGCTCGAGATACGCAAGTTGGAAGCAAGAGAGAGCAAGGAATTGCTCGGGATTGTACAGGTAACGTCAAGATTCGCTTTGAGCTTATAGGTTGTCAATTTTCTGTCTCCTAGCCATACTTGCCGCAACTTTATGTAGAGAGCGACGGTGACGCTACGAGTTGCTATCTTTTCTTCCAACGAGTCGGGCTGAAGATCGATCTTATTAATACCGTCGTTGGACAAGCTCATGGACTTCCCGAATCTCTTAACGGAGATGTGTCAGAGACTATCGTGGGTATTTGTGAGGTTAGTCTGGTTATTCATATCGAATGTTGCGCAAATAACATAAATCAGATGAGAGGCCGTGCTGCTGGTCTGGCCATTCTCTGCAAACGTTTTGCGGCCATCCTTCGCCGCTGTGATCCAACGTCATTCTTGAACATCGGCCGCATCTACCCTGAGATCGCCCCCACGGAGAAACGCATTGATATGCATATTGATCTACTAAGACGTGATGAATTCCGCGAGATGGAATTTGTGAGCGACATCGTGAAGTGAGTACCTGGCGCCTTGCAATTTACCTGCCATTTAGAGGTTTCCGGTATAGGTTACAGGCGCAATTCGATCATCTTGCAGAAACCTACTTTAGCGGATTTGACCACGATTTGGGTGAACGCGAATTGGGATATGCGCTATCATTTGACTATGATCTGGATGTGTTTGCTGCCTCAATCGGCGTTACCAAAACCTCAGTCGCGGCCATCTTGCGAGATGAAGATGTGGTTCTCGAAATGGGTGGATATGATCCAGAGCCTGAGTTTTTCGAGCCTCTCCAGAAGCTCCTCGATCAATGCAAGAGTGCTAAGGGTCTGTCTAAGTATGTGATTTTGCGCTAATCTCGAACGCCAGTTCATGACTCCAAATTAGGAAGCTTACGAAACGCTTGGAAGATGTTATCCAGGACTCGGCAGCAATAAAGGCTCATCTGGTCGGTCAACTGAAAGCGTTGAGTAATGCTGTGCCCGAGCTCGTCAACTTTGGTATATCTGTATGCCTAGTTCTAGTTTTATTGTGCCTTGAAGCTTCTACTCACCCCCATCTTCCCGCAGCTCGCCCAACAGGTCATCCCTCACCTGAGCGATGCTCGCAGCGCCAAGTCTTCCTTTCAGCTCGCCACGGTTCTTTCGTATGTGAAACAAACGGCCATGTCGACGGTCGCAAAAGACCTCCGACCCGGCACACCCTACTGGGAAGCGGTTGGCGATGCCATCACACAACTTGCAGGGGACTGTGGTAAATTGTTGCCCATCACCCTCGGACCAGAGAATGTCGTCAAGGGTACGTTCCATCTCGTCGCCCAACCAATGGTATCCGATATACTCCACAGCTACTAGCACACCGGCTTGGATCATCCGTGTCGATGACATCCGCGCGAGCACGGCTGTGAATGTTGAGGCGGAGCGCAAGGCGACACAGCTGCAAGACGAGGTCCAAGACCTTGTTCGAAGCCTCAAGTCGCGAGATCTGACGATCCAGGAGTCGGTGGTTAAGATCGAGCTCATGGAACGCCGCATGGAAGCCAGCAAGAAGCAGTCGGATACGATCGTTGAGCTGGAAGGCGAGCTCTCAAAGGCACGGAAACAGGAGCGAGCGTATGAGGAGGCGATGGAGCAGCTACAGGCAGATCTAGACTCGCTCGAGCAGGAAAACGCCAAGCTCAAGACGACGGCTGCACCAGAGAGACAAGGTATGGTTCATTGTACATTCTCTGCGACATGTTCTAAGCTATCGCGCAGCCTCTGGCAACCAACCCGCCGAGGCAGACAGTGTGCCTATCGAAGGTAGTGTCGAAACATCTCATTTACTGGAACAGGTACGTGATACTACCAAGCTTTTGCCAGTTCCTCACCCTCGCGCAGGTCGACGCTCTGCGTGGAACTGTACGTTTCCTACGAACCGAAAACGCGTTTCTCAAAGGCCAAGACCTGCTCAAGGAGATACAGGCGCTTCCCCCGCTTCTCGAACCGGTCCGCTTCCCACCTACACCCCCTCTCAGCCCTTCGACACTCTCCGATTCCGATTCCGAGTCAGAGGTTCCTTCGCCGCCCGTGAGCATCCGCGCGCTCGCGACAGAAAGCAAGATATTATATCGAGATGTCATCCAATTTTCGTCGTCACCACGCGTCGTGGACTTGGCGGCATTGCACGCGAAGCGCGTCGAGGGCAGGGAGGACAAGCAGATTCGGGGGTGGATGCGTCGCAAGGATATGCCGGCACAGCAGGTGTTGGAGCGCAAGATGGAGGCGGAGCGCCTAAGTCGACGGGTGAAAGGGTTGGTGGAGCGCACGAGTGCGCTGCGGTAATCTAGGCTCGAGAGCGGTGCTGGGTCAAGGATTGAGAAGATACTATACTGTAATGCTGCTAAAGATACAATCGGACAATGAGAGATGGACTATATAGAGTGAGAAATCCCGTCTTTGTGCTATGGGTACACTTCCTTCTAATTTCCCTCACTAGACATGAGCTGCGCAAGTATATACTTATGTGAAATAATGTCTCATTCCGAGTCCCTGATGTGAGTGTTCATTCAAATTTCTCCGTACAAACTTGCTGCGGTTTGACAATCCTGAAAGTTCCTGCCAGTGCCCCTATAGGGTATGCACCGGCGGAGTTCAAAATTTGCAGAGCGTCCCACCACTAGTGGACGTTATTTGTTCACAACTGTGGTACTGTACTTGACCTACATATCATCCCACTCGCGATCCGCCCGCCCACGCTGGTAGTACCTGGCCGCATTTCACAGCACCTTCCGTCCCGAGGCATGTATCTATATCTACTGATCATGATTCCGAGTCGGCACTCCAAGGCTACCTCCCTCGAAAATGCCTCCCCTCAAAGAACCTATAGTGGATTCTAACTTTACCATAAATTCCGCTGCTGGCATAGCCGGTTTCTTTGGGGGTGATGAAGCCATCCAGGCTATGAAATCCGTCCACCTCTACCGAGGTAGACGGTGGCTCGGATGGTTCAATGGCCCCGGTAATTTCATGGTTGCGAAACACTTTGGCAGGATGGCAAACACACGGTTCTGGGACGGATTGTTTCCGGGCCGAAACAACTCGCCGGCCTTTTTTTTAGGGCTCGATGGAGAGCGGGGACCCCAACTCATCTCAGCCTGGTCTGAGTCGACCATGTCCACAGGTCATCTTGCCTACCTGACAATGGAATCGTGCAAGGAGATCAAAGCTCAGATAATATGTGGGAGGGTAACTCGGCCTGTCTCTGTCGGGTATCTGGCCATGAGGCATGTCAACTACGAGAGCCCCATAGAACCCATGCCTTTCAAGGACGCCTTGCTTGGCCTCATCCCAATCACTTTCAGCATCATGGCCAGCATCATCTGTGTACTACTCTATGACTGGTATTGCTTCCTTGCAATCGTACTCAGTATGGTCACAAATGGCCTTGCTACCTTCATCATCGGTAGGGGAAGGCTCATTCTCAAATATGCCGACAAGCCAGGGGAACGCTCTCCTCCAGGTCACAGTATACTGTTCGGAGAAGATGGAGCGGTAGTGATCAAAGGGAAGCATCGGGATGTGGATGTTATCACGATGGGACGTTTCGATATCGAGATGAATGAGGGCGAAAATGAACTCCCACGCACCTATCAAGCCGTTGGTCTATGCTGCCTCCTGCTTCTTTGTCAACCCTTGTATCAACTTTTACTCTTCCCGCAAGGAACCCTCGTGGGTCAGACTGTCTTCCTTGTCTCGCTTGGCGTGTCGTGGGGATACAACACTTATCTATCCTCGTTGGAGAGGGAGGGGATCCAGACGAAACTCCTGTTCCGCAGGCTTGGAAATCCGACTATGCTCCGATTCGAGGTTGGGACTAGGACAACAGCGGCCGTTTTCATTTGTCTGCTCCTCTTCCATAAGAGCAAAGATTCTTCGGTGGAGACGGGTCGTGAAAGTCGTGAAAACACACTCCATTCCGTTCTCCCCAATAACACGGCCGTGTGGAGACGATGGAAAGTAAAGGTCACCCGGCAACTCATGGACATCGATTACAAGTCCAGGTCGCTGCCTTATCTGGAAGTAGACAAAGAAGACGAGTGCCTCCACGCGCCAGATAGACTCCTCTTGCGATATCTGCTTGCAGATGCAACGTCGGCGTTTGAAGGGTATTTTGAAGTGTACAATCAATTGCCTGATGATTCCACTATAAACAGAGGCGTGTAGAAATGTATGTTCAAGTCGTTTTGTTCGCTAGTACTGTCGTTCCAACGGCGCTTACGCTCGAACCATCGACCGCACGAAGACGATCGGCGCATCGACACCGGATTCCACACGACTCATCGCACGTCCGTCCGGACGCAGAAGTTGCAGACTACAGCGGTGGCAACGGATCGCGGATCACGCGTCCAACGCCGTGGGGGTGCGTCTCCATCGCGCATAGGGGGCAACCGCGATCGACGACGGCGCAACGCGTCCGGTCCGGTGCGACGGCGACCGTACCCCCGCAGATCTGGCGAACCCAACAAAATTGCCAGGCGTTGCGCCGTCTCCGTGGGGTTTTTTTTTCTGTTTACTTCATTCACGGAAACGCGTTCGCGCTCCTAATGGTCATGGGGCCCCGGCGAGATCGCAGCGACGTCGCCTCGCTCCTCGGGACGCCGACCGTGCCATGGTACCTATATATAAAAAACCTGGGTGGGGAGGCGATAGTTGTAACCCACTCGTAGCCGTTTGCTTTTTCTTTTTCGCATGACACCACCACAGCGGACGCCCGAAATCTGGTGGCGCAATATCGCCGTCTTTGTCTCCGTGCACGTCGGGGCGGTTTTCGGGGCGTGTCGGATGCCCCCTACGCGCGTCGCCCGCGCGACCTTGTAGATGGCCTTCATTCTCCGGCAGCTGGCCGACTTTGGGTGAGCGCGGCGGGGGCGTGCGGGGGTGGAGGAAGCGTGTGCTCACGACCCGCAGCAGCATGACGATCGGGTATCACAGGCTGTATTCCCGTCGGGCGTTTCGAGCGTGCGCTGGGGTGCGCGTCGTGCTCATCGTGCTCGGCTCGAGCGTCTGCCAGGGATCGATCAAGGTGTGTGTTGTCCACATTGCTTCTAGTGCCATTATGCTGACCAGGTCCGCGTCCAGTGGTGGTAGGTGCCCACGGTTCTCGTCCGTCGCCGTCGCCGACCAGACGCAGATGCCTTCGACACCGTCTGCATCACGTAAGGCGTCCTCTACGTCTTGCATAGTGCCCCTGATCCAGGTCGGGCAGCAATTTACGGATGATCCTGTCCACGACCCGTAAGCGCTGATCCTCATTACGAAAAAAGTGCCTTACCACAACGGAAAAGATACGCGGCCACGCGCGGTCTCTTGTACTCGGACGTGGGCTGGATCTTTTTCAAACACAGGTACGAGCGTATGGACACCATCGACAAGGAAGACCTCGACAACGACCCGCGTGAGTGCACGCACGCGCAGTGCCAGTGGTGCC
>JBBPUI010000128.1:0-36312 GCA_038094615.1 Heimioporus aff. retisporus | reverse complement strand
TCAGAGGATGTCAAATGGTTGCGGTACAAAGTGTCGGACTTGATAGTACACTTTCCTATCGAATACAAACACAGTCAACCATTCAAACTTCAATCTACTACTTTTCGAGCAACTTTAACAATCGATAAAAATCTGCAACCAAATACAAACTCCCCGTGATGACCACCAAATTTTCTTCAGTATGCCCCAGCTCTGCCCACTCAAACGCATGCCGCAGGTGAGAGTCAGAAGGAAGATCATTTGGTGCAACCCACACCTCTTCATCCCCAAGAGGAAGCAGCTGCCGCACTGTTTCTTGTAATTGCACAGGTGGAACGCAAGTCACCCATGGCATACCCTCTGGGGCTGTAAACCGCAGCGCTGCAACCCTCACTTTCACTTTAGCCGTGGAATCCTGAGAAGTATGCGGAAGGAAGATAGGAGACAACGTGTCCAAAGGTGTCTTCGGAGGTGAATGGGAGACCGCAATAATGTACGTTATGTGCAATGTTGACCCTGGCTTGAGATGGGCCACGAGCTCGGAGATGTAAGAGGCGAGGGTTTCCGCGGAAGCAGCATTGTGGGCACCGTCCACTAGGACAACTAACGGGTCAAGGAGCAAGCCTTCCGTCACGGGATGCGGTAATGTATGGAAGGTGAGCCTGCCAGGCCAAGAGACACTCTCAATTCCCGCGCGAACAGTTTCGGCGGAAATCCGGGAGAAGTCGCCAAACGTCGATCGGATGGATGTGTGCGTTATTAGGGTGGAGATGACGGTAAGGGAGAGCGACAGGTTGTCGAGCTGGTGGGTGCCGTAGAGTGGAAGCCTGGCTTGAAACGAGGTGGTAAACGGGGTGGGACAATGGATAAGTTGTCCTGGCGGGGCAACAAAGGGACGCTCTGAAGGTGAAAAGTAGTATTCCTCGCCAGCACGGAGTGGATGGACAGGAGTACTAGTGATGAAATGACCACGTATCTCCGGACATTCGACAACGCGTCTGGCGGAGATCTCGACAGAAGGGTACTTCTGTATGCCAAGAATGAAGGGTTTTCCGTGTCTCGCGATCCCTGCTTTATGCTCTGCAATGGACTCGATCGAATCTCCGAGATACTTCTGATGGTCCAGATCGACTGATGTGAGAACGGACACCAGAACACAGTCGTCTGGGATAATGTTAGTGGCATCGTCCCGACCGCCCATTCCAACCTCGAGCACTACAACATCCAGCTTGGCAGCTTCAAATATCTGCAGCGCTGTGAGAGTCAACAACTCGAAGGAGCTGGCGGCGGTTTTGAGGTGCTGATCTGCGGCAATGACGAGGCTACGCGCATGATCGTACACGGAGGGTGAGACAGGCTCCCCATTTATGAGGATGGTGTCGTGCACGGCAACAAGGTGTGGGCTATTGAACCTGCCGACGGAGAAACCGGAGGCGTGTAGAATGGAGGCGACGATGCTCGTGACGCTCCCTTTTCCATTCGTCCCTGCAACGTGCACGGTAGGTCTCCTGAACGGCTCCAAATGTGTCGCAAGTCGTTTGATCCGTTCCAGACCTAGCTGGATCATAGACATTTTTACGTCTAACCGCTGGCAGGTGTAAGTATCATGATTGGACTCCCGCCGTATGACCCCGTTGAATGAAAGCATCACGCGACTTGCTTTGTCGAGTCGTGACAGACGTTATAACCCTCAGTCTCTCCCTCATGGAGACTACAGTTTCCCTTCCCGATGTACAATTCAGACTCTATCGAGGTCAGTTCTAAACTATCATTCTCGGGCTTGCCACCAATCACGATCTCCCCATTCAGGACGCAATTCAACAGCTCCAGGCAGGCTCCACTCTCGCCCCCACTCAGTTGACACGCATAGCTTTTGCGCCAACCTGTACTATAGAACAATGCCATCAGATCACGTCTGCCATGTATGCCGTCCTGGACCACTCCCATCTTCAAATGTCACAGACGGACGAGAGCCAATTTCCTGCCCAACAGGTCTTATGTCTCTCGGGTCTGGCCCACATCATCTCAAGGTACCGCTCCATCTCTTCGTATGGCCACAGTATCATCGAGACTCTGAGGCGCCACTGGCCCCCACTCCGATTATGGATCGTGTACCTCATAGCTCGTTTTGTGGACGATGAGAATGTCGATTTTTCGTCTCGCCTGTTGGCAAAGAAATCTATCGCCGATTTCCTCGGTATCTGTGATGATACAACCCTTGATGACGCGTTTGATCATGTCATCGGTTCTCAAGGAATCATCGCCGCTCTCTTTGATCTATGGCGATTGGAGACCCAAGACTCGAGGTTTTCCCTTTCAGACGACCCATCCTCGTGGCCTTTATTTCATACACAAGCAGCCCTTGATTCATGGATGTGCACCTTCTCGGAGCGGGAAACGTGGAACTGGCAGGAGATTCTCTCTCCCTTCCATAACGATGCCGGCGCTCTGGCCACCACTGCTTTGGATCACCTCCGACGGGATATTGCACGTACACCACTCAACTACGATCTCATCCTCTGGGACATCCATCTTCTCACAACCCTTTCCGTTAATGATGCCATCCGCATCTCTCTTCTCAATCAAAACTCGATGACGCTGGTTGCGAGCGTCGTCGGTTCGTTCGTGAACCAGCATGTTGCCACAGAATCACGCACTATCGTTGCCAAGTGTCTGTCTTACGGATATTGGTATATTCGCGCATATGCGGAGTCTACTGAGGGAATCCCCTGGGTCACACAAATTATCGAAGCTGGGCTCCTGCCCGCCATACTTTCTACGGAACCGTGGTTCGAACACTTGGAAGATCAACACAGCGAAGACTGGGAGCCGGTGTTCCTCCTACTGAGGGACATAATCCCCAAGTACTCGCTCTACATCCCTGTCCTTGATCACTTGATCAAGCAGTTGACGGTGATTGACACGGATGGCCTGCCGGACAAACTGAAGAAGGGCGACTTGCTATTCCAATCTTGGATCATGTTCGAGTCGGTCGTCCGGAGAAGAGCAGCGTCATACAACATGCCTGCGAGCAATGAGACGGATATTACGCCTTGCCAGAATGTAGAGGTACGTGTACCACTACCTTCCTTTTGCATCATCGACGCATGTGTCATACAGTGCAACACGTCCGGACCTCCTGGTTCGTCCAGATGCTGCGAAGGCTGCCTCCACGTTTACTATTGCGGCAAAGAATGCCAAGCGAATGATTGGACGAATGGCAGCCACCAACATCATTGCTGTGACGTTCAAGCGCGTCATGCAGGTAAGGGAGAATGCATTCTGGATGCTAAAACACTGAGCACTCTGCAGTCGGTCTTGTCTCAGACCTCTCAACATGCGACATCCATTTCATCAATCGGGTCATCGCTCAAGACCTCAGTCTTTTCCGGTCTGGTATTGAAGATACCGGTATCAGGTTGAACGTCAACCCAGTGGTGGTCGAGTTGGACTATACGGAACTCCCCGCTGAGGCAGAAATTGGCTCCATCCACAATGTGCTGATAGATGTGTGCGAGTGCGATGTGACCATGACCCAGAAGTGGACCCATATGGTCGAACTTGCACAGAACTCGCCGTCGAAGAAGGTTCTCGTGCGCGCATTCTTACCTAGAGGCACATCTGAAAACGTGAAGTTTCTGTGTTTGCCCCTGAAATGGGTTCTGGGTGACCACACGTGTAGGGGGGAAGAAGAAGCGATATTCGATGAAACCTTTGATATGTTATATTCACGTGCCGGACAGTCATTTGACGTCGTGGATGCCACTTGCTCGAGCGAGGCGACGAGGGCGTAGATGGAAAAGGCGAACCAGGGGAAATATGGCCCTGGTACGGATTGATCCAGTCCTTCAGTCACCGTTATCACACAATTAAACGTAAACACTGCCATTAAATTTGTGTCTTTGAGTTGGTCGAAAACAGTCCATCTATTGAGCTACCTAAACGTAGCCCAAGGCTTGTCCCGAGAGCCTTTATCTTGGGTATGAACATTATGTACAAACATCGACTGTAAACCAGCTAGGTCAGCAGGCAGCAATTTCAAAGACAGATTGTAGGATGTAAATGGCGTAGGGCAAGTCCAGTCGATAAATCATAATAAATGTGCGTGAGTTATACTATACGAGAAATGTATCGCAGTGCATTGGTATGTGGCAGTAAAGCCGATGTGGAGAACGATGAGCAATCGAATCAGGGGCACGTGTTGGTCATACTGTTTAGCGGGAACGTAAACCCAGCTTGTGCCCAAGTCGTCGCATTGGGATCACTGTATGCCTTCAGATGCCTGAAAATACACCAGTTAGACGGTAGTGTGCATGTGGCACTGAGGAGGACCTACGAATTGATATAACTTGCCGTTGGATAACCAGGAGGGTCACAGGTCAATGCGTTTTGCAGCCCCTGCCGTTGGTATAGACGAACGTAGTCCACATACATCGCACTAGGGAACTGAAGAGCAGCGAAGTCCTGACCCTGGAAGGAAGCTAACACAGTAATCAGTGACTCGGTCGAATTCACCTTCGACAGACCTACGAGACATGCCCAAGTTGAGGATAATGAACTGTCGGGCGTCAGTCAGGCCGTATTCTGACGTTAATCAAGGAACTGACCATCGGCTCCTCGGGAATCAATCTGGGACTGATCTCCACCAAGGAATCAGCCCCTACTGACGCTGACGTTATTTTCCATGTCTGCGCGCTTTGACTGTACCAAGTGATGTATCCGGAGGGCCGATCGTTGGGGTTCGACCAGTACTCGAAGCCATAGGTCGCATAACCCTGCCCATTATAATTCTGACTATCAACGAAAGTCACTGCAGACACGGCTTGCTGATAAACAGCCCCTTTGTATGTGTTTAACGTGGTGATCGTCGAATCGTTGATGGTAGTTGCTGGGGATGCGTTGTTGAACTGGTACTGATAGTTATAAGGGGCGATCTGGAAACTCTGAGAAACTTGGCCTTCAAACGGAGTCGTGTATAAATCGATTTGGGCTTCCAAGACGTCGATTTCGGGTACACCGCGGCCCACAAATCCGTTGCTTGTCGCTGGTCCGGGGTGGTCTTGACCGGGGCATGTGCACGCAGAAAGCTTTTGACCGGGCTGGTAACTCAGTGGACCACCCTCATTACCCCCCGTAGCAGCAGCCGCGGGAGTGCCATCATATGTCTGATTGGGAAGCGTTCCCAAGTCGCAAGTGTCGTAGCTGTATGGCCACGTGCCTACGCATAGCGATCATGAACGGTCTGCAGTTGCAAGGAGGCTTACACACCTTCCGTTGTCCCGCCGTAGCCAGGGCGTCCCTAACGCACTGGTAAGTTCAAACAAACGAGGCTGTCTGAAGAGCGTACCAAATTTCCCATAGTCCATGCACCTATCACCGTTAAGAGATCGACAAGGCCAACAGATCGATAAAGGACTTACCTGGCCAGAATCCTGGAACTGTAGACGATCCCGGTAAACTAAGGCTTACTTCAAGATATCCAGTTGTAAAGCACAGCTTGTTCCACGAAGTTACCATACCTTGACGACGAAGTCAGCGGTGAACGAAACCCACTCAAGCCACTGGCATACCACTCATGAAGTTTAGATTATTGATGGGCTGTTCTGTCATCGTGATAACCAGCTTTCCGTTTTGCGTTGTCACCGCCTTCAGATGCTCCAGCTAAATATGTTTATAGCCGAGTAACGTGTCGACGTACCTGAGGATCATACCATTCCAAGTCACCTGTGGACCTGAAGTACAGCCATGTCGGCATGCGTGGACTCCACAATCGTGTGGGCGGGACCTACCAGTAATGCAGATTGACTGCTTCCCAAAATGGGTCGTCGCCTGGCCAGAAAGTTCGACCATCCGCATTGAATTCGTCGCTGAACTTGAGTTCGTATGTATAACCATCGCTGCCAGTCCGATATTTGACCGAAGATGGGGTGTCGGGGTCGATAAGCCTCGGCAGGCCCGGAAGGTTCGGTACTTGACCGGTAAGGTTGGTATTACCGAGGTTGTACCCAGAAAACGCGCTGCCGGCGGTCGTGTAGTAATGAATGATAGGATAACCAGCAAAAAGAGTGATCAGGCCGACTACGAGAATGAAGAGCACCGAGACGTTTGCCCATCCCCGAGCCGAGAGGAAAGTAAATGAACTATCGAGAGCTGCGTCCTGGACTGGATCGGGGTTGTGTAGGGCATCGTCCAGATCGGGATCCTTTGTATCCCACATATAAGGGGGAACCGAGGAGGAATTTGCTGTAAGTGCGCTGGGCATTTTCTCGCCTCCAGTCAAGGAGGAGACCTCTGAAGGTGCAGCACTAAACCGGGAGTTTTGAAAAGGGTTTTCTCGAGCGGTGGACGGGTTGTACTAGCGAAAAAAAATTGAGACGAGATTTTTTTAAATAAAGGATGGATGAGACGCACCGAGTATGGGCCATAGCTGCCACCAATCACGCCAGTAGCAACACCCTGAGCGATCGCACCCCTACCCGGCTGGAGCTGGCTGCTGAGCGAAGAAGACCTGGCTGGCGGCCTTGAGGCGGATTCGGCGCGCTGAGAGCGTTGCATGTTTCCTGGCTGAGGGCTCTGTGGAACTGCGTAGTACTCTTGTGCGCTCTGGGGTGGTTTGCGCTGCATGGACGTTGAGGGGAGGAGGGCACGGGAAAGACCAGCGCTACTGCGCTTAGCGTGACTACCAATCCAAACTCGGACTGACAAAGTGTCCCACGAAGTCCATGTGGGAGTCTCCATTGAAATACCTCCACTTTGGAAAAATACCTGTGATACTTTTAAATACATATTTTACATGTTCATCCGGCACACAGTCCCACTGCCAGTCGTGCCATCAAACACGAAAAAGTTGGCGATCGGCGCTTCTCGTGCAGCTAGTGCTTTCAAAATATCTTGTCCCAGCATCCCACCAACCACGGCACATACCGGTGAAAATTCATGAGCCGCCGACGTGGATAATCCTCTGCGAGGATCGTGTTACCATTTCTGGAATTGATGTATACCCGGGGCACTCACTCGATCAGCTCCCGGGGCATGGTACTCAGCACTTGTTTGTGCACGTCAGATGCCTCCAGCAATGAATTAGCTATTGACAAAAGCTGTGGTGCATCCTCAAGGCTCTCCGGAAGTTTCCCAGCATGAAGGTGCTGGTATTCCCAAATAGCTTCATCCGCGACACGTCAGCACTCGGTGGGAATGATATCTAAATCGACACACCAAGTATCGCGTGCAAGACAGCCGGATTGAGCTCCTTCGTTTGTCTTCTCGTCAGTGCGGACCATCGGTGGCGAATGGCAATATGCAGGGGCGAGTACAACAGACTAGCTTTGATGTTACGGGGAGCGTCACCCGTAGCAGACCGATCCCTGCCCCGGATGGTAAACGGTAAGGAACAGATTTAGCCGAAGGATGGGTATCAAGGCTCACGGGGAAATGTGGTCGTGTTTGAGCAGGTCACAAAAGATGTAACCCGTCAGGCCGAATGTTCCACCAGCGTAAAACGGTTTTCCAAAACGCCGGCACACATCATTGATATGAACCTTGGGCGTGGTTGGTCAATATCCCGAAATCGACGGGTTTGGTCCAAACACGTCTCACCAGTCCTTCTCGATTCCAATCGGTCACACAAACCAGATCGACGGTTGCCACCAACGCATCAAGCGACTCCGCTTCTTGCAGCACATCGTGGCTGAGCGTCTGGACAGTCACTAATGGATTCAAACTTTCTATTCGGGCTTTGGCAGCATCCACTTTCTGTTACAGTATCAGCATTAATCCCATGAACCCACTCGTTGGCAAGGATAAAGAGAAAAGACCCTTCAAGAGCGTACTTTTTTCCCCACATCGTCATCTCGAAAAAAGAAACCAGTCCCGAGGTCCTCTTGGCTAACGTCGTCTGTGTCGACGATGACAAGCTTTCCTATTCCGGCCAGGACAATGTTTTTGATGGCCTCGGTTGCCGTGCCTCGCAAACGGACCATCAAAATGGTCGCATTTCGCATCCTGAAGGGCCAAACGGTCAGTCTCCAGACTGGAAGACGAATTACATTGAGTCCACCGTTGTTGCGCCTCAAGTCCCCATAGCCGTATTTGACGATCATAAACTGCAGCTTCGTCTGTAAGAAATAAGGAGCGGAGGGGGTGTTTACTCTTAGTGCACGAACGAAGACAGCCAGACCGAAGCTTAAGCCTACCCTCTGTAATCTGAACAGGGTTTAATTTGGTGCTACCTTCATGGTCTGATGCCATGCCAACGACAATGTGCACTTTGCGCGAAGAGACAGGTGTACTCGCGCTTTGTAGATCTGCAACCCAAGGTTTATGACGAGGCTCTGCTATTCCCGAGCGTGGCACGTGACCCGGCTCAATTGAACCGTCGGTCAAATTAGCTTTTGAACGCTCAGCTCTATATACCAAGTCGAAGCACCTAAATACACACTTATTTAATTGCTGCAGCGTACATGCGTCCAAGACGAACAATGGAATAGATATGATGCAAGTGTGGTGTAGCCCCGACGAATCACAATATTCGAGAAGCGTCCAATGGATCAACGCGAGACTGTCAAACAATAGATATCCTTTCAGCGCTTGACGAGCCATCTCGGTCGTCATCCAAACTATTTATAGTGAGTCTCACACCAGAAAGGTCCGATGAGAGGAACTCACAGATAATTTCGTTCGATCTCGGACAAAATTGACAGGAAGTCCCCTGAATTGGAAAAACATGGTCAGCGCCGCAGTCGATGTTGGGAAACAACAGGGTCGATTACAAAGAAATGCATGTGCCCGTGCAGCAGACGCGGGGGCAGTCTCTGCCTTGCAAACCGCATCGAGTAACGTAGAGGCCACGAATCGCACTTTGTGAACCTGTAGAATTCAGCTACCAGGGAACACCGATTTTCCGACACTCACCAATGACGGCCCGTTAGTGGCTATCGACTGGATGGGTATGCTATTGAGATGTTCAGTGTGATACCAACATCCCGGAATGCAGTAGAGATCACCTATGAAGGATATTGAGAAGTTCACTTGCGACAGCTTCCCGGTCTTGTGCAATCAGACGTTCGTTGATACTACATTTCAATGATGTCAAAAGTTCGTCGCGGTATTGCTCGATGACAAATCGGACGAGTTGCTAAGAGATAAACATGTTACAAAACTATGCAATGCAGTGGTGGAGACTTTACCTGAGTCACGTACAGGTTTGCTTGCATGACTAGAAACGGGTTCAACGCGTTGGCACGCGACGCATTAGGATTGTCAAAAAAGTCTTTAACTTCCGCAAACGTCGCCTGCCGAAAGCCCGCACCGCCGTACTCAGCCGGGAGGAGGTTGTGTTGGTGATCTTGCTTTAAGCGCAGTTGCTCTGGGGCATGAGCGAGGGCCCCAAGAATACGAGAGTGCAATGACTGTACTTCCTCGAGCCGTGCCGTGGCAAACTGCCCCTGGGGGGGTGAACGCTTGTCAACCCTGATGCGCAGCAATATTTCACCTAGTAAAGCAAAAATCCTAGATATATAATTGAGCCCAGAGACAATAGCTGTTTTTCCATGTGGTTGGGGTAGGTATGCACTGGGTGTAATGCTACAAATAACGGAAGGGTAAAGGAGCGTTTTGTTCTCTCTAAATCAACCACGTACTACTCGTCGTCGAGCTCTTTGGGGAAATGAACTGTACAATCTTCGTCACGAAGACATATCGGTCGTCCTAATAAAATTGACATGGATTTGTCGGCTAATTGTTTAGTGAGTATAAAGAATATTACGCTTTCTCTGGACCGGATGAGATGTGCACATACCACCAAAAAGCAGCCAAAAAGCCCTGCGCCTCACCTCGGATTCGATTGGGTCCAATCCTTCATAAGATGCTTCTTCGTGAATGCGAAGCGTGATCGCAATATGAGCAGCTTCGCCAAAGGCAGCATGTTGTGTTGCCTCATGCCCCTCGCAAAAGTGGTAGATACAGTCGCTAAGCAATGTCGGGATCAGGACCACAAAAGTGGTAATAAGTACCTACAAATAGCGAATGATGATATGCATGGACGTGGGAGGGTCATAAGAAGCAATCGTGACATGCCGGCTGGCTTCATAACATGTCTGGGCAAGTTTGCGCACGACCGAACGTTCCATGGGAAGGTAAGATCTCGGTACCTGGACAAGGGTGGATGCGACTGTTGACATGACTAAGGCAAAGAATAACGGATCCCGCTCCTCCCTGTGCGAATGTAAATCAGCCATGAATGATGGCTTGTGAATACAAGGAGTGAGTGGGTAAACAAAGTCAAAGAAGAGAGTGATAATAAGTGATATGGTGTCCCTGGGAGCAATGTCTTCTAAGCGGTGCGGGCGGTGATAATAGGAAAGAGGTGGAATAATTGTTGGAGGTGGGATAGGCAAGGGTTGATGGTGTTTGTAGGACAAGTTATAGTAGAAGGAGCCATAGGGTTCAGGAGATGGATATTGTTGCGTGTCTTCAGATTTCGATGGGAGCACTGAGTTTGCCATGTGTTCATGCGAGCCATTGACGGCGGGATAGTGGGAAAAATTAGCTGGAGCAGGGTAACGAGAGAATGGCATGATTGAAGAGACCATTTGGATTTGGGTAAGTGGCGAATCGAAGTAGGAAGATGGAAGTTGTTGCGATAATAAAGGGGAGGCGCCAGACGAGGTAGGACTCGTGATGGAGGAGTGGTGGGCAGAAGTTGGAGATACGACATCAGGGACGGCGGGGTCACGGGCGTCTTGTTGAGAGGTTTTGGCGGCAGAAGCTGCAGCCTCTTGCAGACGTCGCAGGTAGCTAGCAATGGGTGAGCCACATCCAATACGGATGGTGGAGGATAGTGGATCGACGGACAGGTTAGGGGGACCTCTTTTCTTGGGTTGGTAGTCATAGGTACAGGGAATACCGAGCGAGATGCAGTGTTTGCATGATTGCTTGGGGTCATCGGGATTTTCTCGGGCACAGCGAACCTTGCGGGCTCTGCAGGCGTCGCAACCTGATGTGGGGTGTGAAGGCCAGTGGATCAATGACGTGATGTGGGGTAGACGCACTCTGAGATTGCCGCCTGTGGAGAAAGAGAACGGGTCAGCAGGAAAAATGAAAAATAGAGAGAAAGAAATATTGACATGGAAAGCTTGGTGGGTATTGGAAAGGAGGGTCGAGAGAGAACAGAGTCGCAGGACAAAGTATCATGGCAGCCGGAAGGATTCCGGCCCGTATGAGGTGACTTTCTCTCGCATCTGCCATTTTTGGACATTGTCCAGAATTAGCGGCCACGAGGATGGATTTGCATAAACTAGCACCTTATTTCTACGGTTCATATCTTGCTCTGCATTTTATCGGTGGGTTACTTTTCAGTCACAAACGCAAGCCGCGACCCTTCATCATTGAAACTACTTGTACACAGGGATCGCATCGATAATCAACAGCATTCAATCTTTCGAATCTCGGCAAAGGGTGGCTGGTGCAGCAAGAAAAACCTCATGGTTACAAGCGCATGATCTATGCCCAGACGCGGCACAATAGGGTTAGCAAGGTACTAGAAATTAGGAATTTCTCACTTTGACGAATTCTGACGATAACACAAACGAGTCAGCGTGGTAAAAGGAAATGACATATACTACTGACCACTGTAATCGATCAGGCCATCTCCATTCACATCTGCCTTGTGAATCAAGCCCTTCACACCGGACGCGTCGCATCGTCCTCCTGTCATACCCATTAAACATACTGGTAAGGTCGCTCGTTACCACTCAGAAAGTGCTCACCCAAGTTCTCTAGAATGACTTGCAACTCCGATACCTCGATGAAGCCGTTATGGTTGGTGTCGTATAAGTTGAAGGCCTCCTTGACGTCTTCTTCGCTGTCTGCGTCGTTCTCCATCATGGACACGAACTCGGAGAGCTCGATCGTGCCATTTTTGTCCGTATCGGCTTTCCTGATCATGGCCTGCACCTCGGCATCTGAGGGGCTTTGTCCCAGCATGCGCAATGCCCTGCCAAGCTCCTGCTCGGTGATCGAGCCATTGCCATCTATGGTAGATAGGGTCTATTAGCGTAATGGCAGACGAGTGCAGCCAGAGTACAACCTTCGTCGAAGAGGGAAAAGGCAGCCTTGTATTCTATGGACGACACATGAGCCATGTGTGCACCGTTGGAAGTGTGTAGTATGGGTCCACTCACCGGACAATTTTACTGAGCATCAGTACACACAAAAAAAACATGTTCAGTCGGTTGACGATCTGTCTCGCTTATAACTTACCTTGAGACTGAATAAAACGATGAAGACCGGCAGATAAGTGGATGATAACTGCGTGATGTATTTTAACGAACTAACCAAGGTGATTCCAACCATCGTGTTAGAGAGTTTGTTGTGGTCGAGAGGCAGTGGATGGGGTTCAAGGCATCAGCAACAGGTACTATTTGTACGTCTGACTCTTCAATTTCGGCGATTTCCATGGATGAATCAAGGCCACATACCGTGCCCAACGCCACTAACGACAACCCCGGACATTTTAGTGCCACCTGTGAGTCGGGTGACTTGGTTGAGGATGATATCGTCGTTGTCACTGCCTGCAAAAAGGAAGGCAGCATGATGGCGATGATGATAATGTTCAATGTTCAAGTTGTCACCTGAGCAACATATTCGCCGATTCGGTTATATTCGTGGATGGGCAAACGCCGACCATGACCGGAGATGAAGGTGTGGTGGGAGAGAAGCCGTGAGGCTGGTGAAGTTTCACCATTTGAAGTTGAACTTTGGCAAAGCATTGTTTACTGTAATGTCTTTTCAGCACTTGAAGGGCTGTCTCGTGGACTTCCGCCATACGGTCAAGCTCGTTTTTGTATCCGTTGACGTCATGTGGAGAAGTGATCAGTTGATTACGTAAGAATCCTGTACTATCTACACCCCCCTATCCCCCAAGGCACGTAGCATGGTTCTTCCTTGCTCCAACTCCAGTTTCCCATCTCCGCAATGTTGCCGAATCATTTCCCCTATCGCACGTCGCTGCTTCCTCTGCTCTCTATCTCCCCACTCCGTCTTTCCTCGTATCAGACGCGTCCAGAAGTTGAATGCCATAGTCGGATCGTCCAGGTGCAAACAGGCAGCGATGCAGCACTTTCCCACATTTGGTGAGTGTACAACATCTTCCTCTCTTGCCGTCCGCACAGTTTCCCATGCTTGCCGTACATTGGCATGCAGTTGCCTGTCGTCCACGCCATCTTCTATCGCCACGCTCGCTTGGATCAGCGACACCATCGTTTTTGACGATAGCGATACTCCGACGTCTCGTGCGTGATCATGTATTTCCCTCACCAACTCGAAGTCTCCTTGCACGATTGCCTCGTGCAACACCGTACCAAACGTGACCCCGTCTGGTCGTAACCCCTGATTGGCCATTCGTTCCACCACTCGACTCGCCGCGCGCGGGGACTGACGTGCCATTGCAGATAGTGCAATATTGATGTCGTGCCGGTCCGGTATCTCCCGTCGCCCAATCAATACTCGGAATGGGTGAAGCCCTTCTTTCATGTCTCCAAGCATGAAGTATCCCCGAGCCAGTGCGCTCAGGTCGAAATGATCGGCTCCTTCCAGTGGCAATATTGACTCTCGAAAGGCTTCTAAAACTTGACGGGCAAATTGGTAGTAGTGTCGCTCCTCGCCCGAATTCGAGTCCTCGTCCGCACGATTCGTCCGAAGTGCGCATTTCTCCGTCTTCGCTCGTGCCCAAGAGTCGCGCCGAGCGAATAGACTAACCACCCTAAGCATCGCTGCTGCATTTGCGACTACAAACTCGCGACCATGACCAACCGAGTATCTTTCCCAAAGCGCACGTGCTTCTGTTGCGAAGCCCTGACTGGCAACGAGTGCGATGAAACGACCCCGGTCACAGCGAGGTATGGGCTCCGACGCATCGATAACTTGCTTAGCCAAAGAACGCGCGGTATGCACGTCATGCCTTTGTCTGATGAGATATGTCATCAACCACGTCAGAGTGGCGCCTTTGGGTGGTGGGTAAACTGTCATCACTGTGACTCGGCGGGATCGGGTACGGCTGTAGAACATGTAAGCAGCCTCGCGGTTGTCCACACGCATTGCTCGGTCGTAAAATAAATGTAGAGTTTGGGTGGGAATGGTTATGCTATGCCGAGGATCCACGAGATGACGCATGAGCCAAGCACATGCTTTGAACCGAGCGGGAGAACACCTTTCCAGAGAGGAATGAAGTAATTCGAGTACAAGAGGTTCCAAATCTTGTTTGAGCGAATGTTGCGACTTCAGAATTGATGCAATGAACCCCACTGCACGATCATGCCAGTCCCAGTGGAGGCAGGCGCGTGCTAGTGTAGATCTCACAATTACTGCGAAATCATGCGCAAGAAGAGCTGGAACCTCGGGAAGAAAGGCTTCAGAAGGAACATGTCCATGGTCGGAAAGGGTTTGAAGAAGTTGGAAAGCTTCATGGTTCCAATCCAGCGACACGAACTTGTCGATTAGCGTGTACGCGAAAGAGACGACTTCGGGGGGTTCATAGGATATAGCGTTTGCTTCGGTAGGAGGCTGAAGTGATGCGAGGTGGGACATGAAGGCACCGAGGACGAGATTTGCGGATGATCGGTCAAGAGAGTTGGAAGTGGTGTCATCTGTGACGGTTTTCAGTACGTGTAAGGCTGCCGGCACAGGCAAGGAAGGAAGCTGGTCCTGCTGATGGATGATCGCAAGCAAGGATAGCGTGGTTTGTTTGTCTAATAAATAGAATTGTCGGCGAGGGACGCAGAGGAGGGATGCGGCTACCTCAGCACGCTGCTCTTGACGAAGGAGACGGTCATCCAGTATGTCTGCCGTAAGACAATCCACGATATCCTGGGATCTATGCCCCACGGCCATTTCTGCGAGGCGGCAAAGAAGGTCTGTTGGCAAAGATGCAGACAATGTGGGGTCTTGGGCACGTAGTTCCGCGTAGGTATGAAAGGGGCCATCCTTGGTCTTCTCAGACATGACCCGTTTTCCCACCTGTGCAGAATCCGTTGTCGCCTGCGGCACTGAGTCGCGCGATACACGCAACATGCTCTCCAACACGGCGGTCCTTGGATCCGGGAAAAGGTTGACGGGTTTGATGACAGGCGGCTGCACCGCGGCTTTCGGGGAACTCTCGCAGGCATAGTTGAACCTGAGGTTAAGAAAGGTGTTGTCACGGACATGACCTTGGAGGAGTCGTTGGGTGGAAGATGAGTTGGAGGCATGCGCTCGAAGGACACGGCGACAAAGTAACATAAGTTAGCTGCACAGAACGGTCAACTAAAGTCGTGAATGTACGGTGCAACTAACCGCATGCCGCGTATGTAGTCGGTGCTTGACAGGGAATCGTGGACACCCTGAGTGAACGCGACCAAGTCCGGTCTTTTTGCGGATGAAAATTTGGGGGAGCAAAAGGGAACTAGTGTAAACAAGGATAAACACATGGTTGTCAGTAGCACCATTGAAGTTCGACTTCCACTTGAAGTACTTGCTTGATAGTATACGTCCACTTCTACTATGTCTAGCTTGCTCATTGTACACATGTTTAAACAAACCCAGAGAGTCAGCTGCAGCTAGGGGATCTACGTTCAAATAGAGCTCTGTAAATGCAGATGGATATTTCCTTTCTCGGATATAGCATTATTGCTAGGGTCATTATAAGAACTACCGCGTACCAAACTTGTTCTCGTGTTGCAATTGCGATGGGAGCAAACCAGTCGACAAGCTCGCAAACTCAGGCATCTCATGCACTCCACGTACTGCGAGTCACCCCGTCTTCTCCCGCATCTCGCACCTCCATCGAACCCTTCTTCGACTTTATCGTAGGTTACAATGACATCGATTCTTTTTCCGCTAGGACAGAACTCGACGCGAGCGAACTCGAACGAATCGTCGAAGAACACGAAGGAAGTGTCCTGAATCTCCTTGTCTGGAACAGCAAGACACGCGAGACACGAGGTTCGTCTCCCTTCTCCGCCTGTGTCTGCACAAAATCAATTCTCTACATGGCAGAGGTTCCCATTGTGCCTTCTCGTGGATGGGCCCTCGCCCAACAGGCTACCCTCCCACTAGAAGACTCTGATGCTCCCCCACAACCGTCTCTGCTTGGTCTTAGCATGCGCATGTGCGAATTCGAGTCGGCGACCGATAATGTCTGGCATGTGCTCGAAGTCATGGAGGGAAGCCCTGCCGAAAGCGCTGGTCTGGTTCCATATGGCGACTGGATAATCGGCTGGTCCGGTGGTGTTCTTAGCGCTGAAAACGACTTTTATGACCTCGTGGAAGCTGTATGGTCGTCCTCCACTCTGCCGCTGCCGCAGCCCCTGACCTGTGTCATTCCAGCATGTGGACAAACCACTCCGTGTCTATGTTTACTCGTACGATTTTGAGTATGCTTTCCGAGCACAATCTTGCCTATCCCGGGACTCATGACACTTTCAGCAACCTTCGTGAAGTCGTCCTTGTTCCAAATCGTCACTGGGGCGGAGAAGGTCTCCTTGGATGTGTTTTTGGGTGTGTTCATATCTACACTATCACCTCAGAAATGCATCGATGCGACTCTGTCCAGGTTTGGATACCTCCATCGCATCCCATCTCAGCCTGCAGACCGCAAAACACCGGGTGCACCACATGAACACTCCGACTTCCAAGTCCAGGAGCTCTTTGCACCTACTGATATCACCGTGACAGCACCCGGTCGTCACCCTTCCCCGATTGTTGCACACCCTCTTCCCACTCGTGCCAGGGAGACATCCCGTCGAAATGCTGACCATGTTCTTGGTCGCGACCCTCGATCCAATTCGCGCCCTAGCACCCCACGACGTTCAACACAGACACCACGACCTTCTTCTCAGTCACCTGCTGCAGGCCGCTCTTTCGGCTCTCCCATCAATGGTGATTCGTCACCCCAATCATAATTGCATTCGCACACTCAAACGGTCTACACACGTCAAGGGACAGGGGCTATACCAGGTCCGTATTCGATTGCAAGCACTACGCAGCAGCTGCTCAGTACACACAAGGCTCTATCAAACCTGGAACGCAAAAATGAAGAGGGTGACGAAGGCAACGTCTCTGATGGCAATGGTAGTGTTTCGGGGACGGACTTTGGCAGTCTCACAAGCGTTGAATAACTCCAGCTTTGGGTGATCTTGAACTGGATCCGTTTGTATGTCCTTTCAAAGCATAGTTACACTACATACCCCCGGATGCTCCTCAGATGAGCTAAACACTTTGCGGTGATCACCAAGGATGTTCGCCAGTAAGAAAAACGAAACAACGTGATGAAATATTCCAACAGTACATACTATCCTATCCTACCATATACAAAATCCCTATGATGGTCCTGATATCTCATACGTGGAGCACCCACATCAGATGTATTTATATTGCGTGGCATGCAACTAGGTTTTTGGCGATTCTGCATCGGTCAACGCCCCAGTGCGTGGGTTGAATTCAAGGTGGAGAGCAATAGATGGCCACACTTGAAGGCATCTGTGAGTATCGTCCCTGTGTTGGAATATAAAACACGAACCTTCTTCGAAGCCCGGGTGTCGTCCATTGCGGATCTGACGCCAGACATTGCGCATGGCATCCGACGACCGGATCTCACTCCAGTGTTCCAAAAAGTAGTTGACTTGTACCTTTCGCACCTCGGCGAAAGTAGCCGAGAAAGGAGAGAACACCTCAAATGGGATGTTCTCTACAGTTAGAGCTTTTTGAATGTGCTGGCCAAATCCGTCAGAATTTGGTGCATTGACAAGCGATGTCTTCTACCTGGTATGCTCTCTCTCTCAACTCCAGGAGACCAAGCTCTACGGAATCAGAATCGGGTAGCAGAATATGTTGCCATTCGCTTACTGTCAGCCAGACGATACACTGCTTTTGCAGAACACGGCGCGGGCCTCCCTGGTCGACTTTGCTGCCACCTCTTAATCCATTCCCGCCTTGATGGAGGGTTGTCGATGGTTGCGGGAACTTTAGCACCATCGTTTAAACTCGACTGACTGTCGGATGGACTTCCTGTAATTGATGATGCCGGCCTTTTTGATGACGCGGCAGCCGTGAAGGAAGACGACAAGGGAGCAAAAACTATAACATCTGTGTATATCTGTGATGGGTCAGTGGCAGCCTAGGATGTGCTGTCAAGGTAGGGTCGCACATAATAAAGGACAGCTTTGTATGTGGCGTATGCAACATCGCCCACGACAACACGCAATTTCTTCGGTCCGGGAATAGCTGGTGATTCAGAAGCTGAAGGGGAGTTCGAAAATTCTGGGTCCGTCATAAGAGATACATCCTTGCTTCTCGGGGAAGATGGGTGGGAGAGTTTTGGCTGGACATTACGAGTTTCGTCTGCTTGGGTTAGAACGGGAGTATCGTCTTTGATCGCTGTTCCTTCAGATGCAGCACCATCCCCGGTTATAGTTTTCTCGCTCAGGGTGTGCGCAGCACCAGTATCAGCAGTATCAGACTCGACGGTACTGTCGAAGCTGGGTTCATCGAAAAAATCTGACATTAGGTCATCCTCTTCATCGTCTGAGTCTTCGCACTGGCGGAACAAGTAGGTAGAATCTGACGCAGTATCGCCATCGTCATGATCCGGCTGGGGATGCACATCTGTAGATGCTTCCACAAAGCCGGAACTGAACACTAAGAACCAGTAAGAATACTATGCAAAACAGGTAAGGGCAACGTCTCACTGGATCGAAAATAATCAGCACGCTGGAGTATTTTCTTGTTGGCGTATATAACCCGCTTCTCTCTGGGTCTACATCTCTTCGGGACCACGAACTCGACGTCGGAATAGAGAGAATCGTCCAGGAGCGCGCCGATACACTCTAAATAACTTTTCGAAACCACTTGCGTAGGAGTCGTTGGGGGTTGTAGCGGAGGCTGTGGAGACGATGTGATGGTGCATATAACCAAAAATGCATCCGATTCCTTGACCGGAGTGGAGTGATAATAAACATGGTCTCGCCTGGCGAACTGGGCCCTGCAAGTATCGTATGAGACTTAGATGGGGGCTTCACGTGGATCGTACCATCCCCAATTTGCAGTCTGTGAATGAGGGTAAGTGCGGTCGTTACAGAAAGACACCCAACAACAAACCTTTGAAGAAAACGAGTGGTTGTGCGCCTCTTTGATGTTGAACAACACGGTTTTACCTAGACTGAAGGAACAATGGTACAAAAGGAGATAGACAAGTGCCAGGGTTACCTGCGCAATTCGAAGCTGAACTTGAAGACACCTTCCCGAACCCATCTGAGATGATAGAGATGTGTAAGACGAGGGGGTGTGATGATGATGACATACTTCCCGTCAATGGCTTTATCTTTTTCCTCTGCTGTTGGCTGGAAAGGGTCAATGGATCGAGGTGACCAGGTATACATATAATACCACCAACCTCGCAAGAGAGGTACAAGCTAACGTAACCTCCGCCCTCCGTGCCCGAGTTTGCATAAAACAGGATCTGAAAGCGCTCACTATGTAGCCGACATGGTACTGATGAGGCGACACACCTGCCACTGTCCGGCCCCAAACTTGACACTCTTTGTCACTTTAGACTTTGTTTCACCCTTGCTGTTGCTAGTAAGCATGAAAGCCATCTACGCTCCTGGGGACGATACCTGGCGTCAAACAGAGACTTGAGACCCCGAAGTGTCCACTCAAAGGTGATTGTGGAGCTCTCGTGCGCATCCTGAGCGTTCTCCATGACGGTTCGTGGCCAAGCTGGGCATAGGGAGGCTCCATATACCCCCTGTAGGATTGGGTCACGTGCGCCGTAACAATAGCAATATGGTACCGCCACTGCGATGGGTAATGACACAAGCACGCCTTGTACTTCTGCTCCCGCCTGCCGCAACCGCAGATGGCGACCGAGGAGTCCACCGCGAGTCTCGTCAGGATTACAGGTGCTGCATCATTGTTTGCATAGTCTTCGCCACCGCTGACCCCCTCTCAGTCCTTGCCGCCAATTCCCTCGTCAAGCGTGAGGTCTTCAGCCTTCCCGACCCCTTTGCGGTCGTCTCCGTGGATGGCGATCAGACATATACTACAAACACACTCAGACGTACCCTTTCTCCAGCGTGGAACCAGCATTTCGATATGTATGTCGACTTTTTCGTAGCACCTTCCTCATCCCTCACGATCAATTCACGCAGCACCGTTCGACGTTCATCCACTGTAACTATCCAGATCTTTGACCAGAAGAGATTTAAGAAGAGAGATCAAGGTTTCCTTGGCCTCGTCAAGTTGGGCGGTCACGACGTCCTTGCATACTCCGAAAACGGTCACGGTAACCTGCTTCCGTCCCTCCGTCCTTTTCGTTCTCACCGCCGAGGTCTCCAGGTCTCATCAGCAAGGATCTTACCCAATCCTCAAGTGGTGCCCAAGTATATGGAAAACTCCTTTTTTCTTTCTCTCTCCCCGATACCGGAGGATCGCGGATTCGTGCTGCACAAGCGCCCACCGTGCTACAGCTTCCCGAAGTATCATCGCTACATCAACGCAGAAGTACCCCTTCTCTTCGTCCAGAACCTTCACCGCATAGCCCTCATCATTCTTCCATGACTTCCCTTTCTTCCATTGACGGCTCTCCAACTGCAACTCCTCGCCCACGTTCTTCCGGTGATTTATCGCTCCCTTCTGCCTCGCAGACGCCATTGTCACTAAGAGCCCGGTCGAGCACCTCCGGCGGACCTGTAACCATAGCGCCACATCTTGACAATGCATACAACTCAAGCTCGATTCACCGAGATGAAATCGGTCCTCTCCCGCATGGTTGGGAACGTCGTTTCGATGCCAATGGAAGAGCGTATTACATTGATCACAATGCGCGTTCCACCACTTGGCACCGTCCCGCACCCCCGCCCGAAGCGGCTTCGCAACATGCGCCGTCATCATCATCCCGTTCGCAACCACACCCGCCACAAATGACCAGTTCTAGCGGGATTTATGCCGATGTCCCGTTGCCAGAGGGATGGGAAGAACGCCGTACTCCTGAAGGGAGACCTTATTTTGTGGATCATCGCACAAGGTCGACGACATGGAACGATCCACGATCGTCTCAGGTTACCCTTGCTGCCGCATCAGCTTCGGCCACTGCCAATGCTACCCTTGGCCCGCTCCCGTCTGGATGGGAAATGCGTCTGACATCGACTGGACGGGTATATTTTGTCGACCATAACACTCGTACAACGACGTGGGATGATCCACGTACACCGAGCAACCTGGATTCAAATGCCCCGCAGTACAAGCGCGATTACAGGCGTAAAGTGATCTACTTCCGAAGCCAGCCTTCGATGAGAACAAAGGAGGGCAAGTGCGAACTCAAGCTGCGGCGCAACCGGGTCCTAGAAGACAGCTTTGCTGCGGTGATGAAAATGCGTGGTGATGACATAAAAAAGAGGTTGGTCATCAGGTTCGAGGGTGAGGATGGTCTAGACTATGGAGGTGTCTCCAGGTATGACAATTGCTGTATTTCTGGTTCACTCCTGATTATTTTTGTTCCATAGGGAATGGTTCTTCCTGATTTCCCATGAAATCTTTGATCCATCATACGGGCTCTTTCAATATTCCGCACATGACAATTACACCCTTCAGATAAACTGGATGTCGGGGATCAACCCTGAGCACTTGACTTACTTCCGGTTCATCGGAAGGATTATGGGATTGGGAATATTCCATAGACGGTTCTTGGATGCATATTTCGTTTCAAGCTTCTACAAGACACTCCTCGGCAAAAAAACGTCTCTTTCGGAATTGGAAGCCGTGGATGCGGACCTCCATCGGAGCCTGGTATGGATGCTGTGAGGACCATTCTCAATGCCACGAAACTACCTAATCCCAGATATCTGTTTTAGGAAGAACGATATCACGGACGTTCTTGACGAGACTTTCTCAGTCACTGAGGACCGCTTTGGCGAAATTATCGAGGTAGAACTCAAGCCTGGTGGTGCCAATATAACGGTTACCGAAGAGAACAAAAAGGAGTATGTTGAAGCCGTTGTTGAGTACCGCACCAAGACCAGAATAAAGGAGCAAACAACTGCACTGCTTGAAGGGTTTAGAGAGCTCATTCCTGCAGATTTGATTGATGTGTTTGATGAGCGAGAGTTGGAGCTGTTGATCGGTGGAATGTCCGAGATCGACACGTGCGTTTTTTTTTTTTTTTGGCAGACCAAGGCCCGGCACAGACACTGATTTTGCCGGCTTCAGGGACGATTGGATTTCATATACTGATTACCGTGGCTACGAGAAGACTGACCAAGTCATTGAGTGGTTTTGGCAGTGCATCCGGAGCTGGCCTACCGAGCGCAAGGCTCGTTTGTTGCAGTTTGCAACTGGGACATCACGAGTTCCTGTCAACGGTTTCAAAGATCTACAGGGGTCGGATGGACCTAGAAGGTTTACGATCGACAAATCTGGCGATCCTTCGCAACTGCCACGGAGTCATACATGCTTCAACCGGATTGAGCTACCTCCTTATGAAGATTACGAGAGTTTAGAGAGAAAGCTAACATACGCTATCGAGTAGGTCGAAATTATTTGCACAGAACTATACTAATTTTCGAAACAGGGAAACGGAAGGCTTCGGTGTAGAGTAATACGCGGTTCCATCATTCGATTTTCATCACCCATGGTGCGATGGCGCCATATGTATCTATTTCGCGCTTACGAATGAGCTTTGGCCATTCGTTTTAGTGTCTCATCTACAAGGACTGTACATCTATGTCGTCAGAAGTCGTTTATGATTAGCGCTTTGTGCAAATGTAATCAAGCTTACCCATGTGGAAAAAGTTAAATTTCGCAACACTTACCCATGATATTATCGGTTCACTGCGTTCACACCCGGTGAGAGGGCCATCTTGCATGAAGCACCATGCGGGCCGAGGACGGGTTTCAGTTGGTGCGTTTGATGAGGCTGCACAATGATGTCGTCTTTCAATGCAGGTTCAACCTACTTATACCATGTTAGATCCACTTCACCGAGCGAAACGCATATCTCAGTGACCCAGTGCTGCCCAAGTTGCTGAAGAGACTTTTACCTCCAAAGTAAGGCCACTAGCACCAACGACGGGGTTTTTTCTCATGGATTAGTAGGTTGGCAAACGAGATTGAACCCGACCTCGTACGTTTGGGCACGGATGTTATCACTAGTGAATGGGTTATCCCGTATCGATGGACAAATCCTGACTTTTTGCTTGAGCCGTTCGTGCCATCAGCGAGCGTGTTTGGCCTCCGCGTTTAACTCAGTACGATCACTGGGGGAAACGCATTGACCAGCTCGACACTTCGGAAGCGTGGAGGGAGCTGAAAGACGTGTTCTTCAAAGAAGGCATCCCTGGCATCTTTTACGAGCGAAAGTACGGCGAGTTTAGCAGGATATACGGGTTTGCCAAACTGCACATGCTCGTCGGGGATTCCCATGTGGTGAGCCACCTTGTCGATGTCGCACATCTGCTCAGGCTCAAGATCGAGCGCTCCTAGGTGGGGTGTCCGATGTCTATGACAGACGGGTGTGCTAGAGGTGTGTTCAATCTAGCGCTGATATTGCCGATAGACTGAGCCATGTCAAACAAGTCCTCGAGCTCGTCGGCACACCAGAAATGAAGGCTAACTTATTGCCTCGGCTTATTAGGTATGCACTCTGGTCGGCATGAGTGTGGTTTCCTTATCGGTCGACAGTCGTGATCCATCCCTTGCCTTTACATCGGGGCAATGGATGACCGAGGTGTGCAACTCCCCTCTTCCACCTTTCAACGCACTTTCCTGTGATTTCCAGCGACCAGGTGGTTCAGATGTATCCCTCACCGAAACGGTTGCTGTTCCGACAGAAAACGCCGGGAGCCGAATGTGGCCAGAATACCAATTAGATGGATTTAAGTGGTTCTCCAGCGCTACTGACAGCAACGTGTCCGTCGCGCTGGCCCGCACTGGAGATATCCAAGACGGGTCACGATCGCTCTCGCTTTTTTTAGTTCCCCTTCGCACTCCACTCTTCCCGCATCCCGGAGAGCCTCGGCCTTCTGCAGTAAGCAACGGCATCTACACCCACAGATTGAAGAATAAGATCGGGACGCACATCGTACCTACCGCCGAGCTCAGCCTGAAATCGACTACTGCTTACCTCCTTGGTGCACCCAATCATGGTGTTAAGAACATCATTCCCGTTCTTCATATCACCCGCCTGCATAGCGCAATCTCTGGAACGGGCCATTTGCGCAAGTGCCTTGAGATTGCATTAGCATACTCCAAAGTCAGGCGCATTTCAGGAGGAAAGCAACTACTCGAAGAGAATGCGGCACATGTGGCACAGTTGGCGTCTATCAGCCTCGTCTACCGTGCCCTGACGCATCTTGTCTTTGGCACGATTTTACTCATGGGGAAAGTCGAAGCCAATGTAGCTACCAGGGAAGACGAGTTATTGCTCAGAATCCTGACTTCTGTGGTGAAGACATTCACTGCAGAGAAGGCTGTTTCTGCAATGGAAGAGTGCATGACAACCTTGGGAGGAATGGGTTACATGGAAGAGGTGGGCATAGGCAGGTGCGTTTCTTTGGGTTGACGGCAGCTGGTTGGCACCCTGCTTATACGGGACTAGATCTATCCGCGATGCTTTGGTGGAGAAGATCTGGGAAGGCACAACCTCCGTGCTTGCCTTGGATCTCGTGCGCAGTGCCAACGACCCAGCCACTTTTGTGGCGTTTACGCATGTCAGTTCGATTTCTTTCCGTCTAAGGCTGGGTGCTCGAGAACTGACATGGAACTGAAGTGGGGAACCAAGGTGCTTGATTCTTGCCCACCAGAACTTGGGACCACAGTCTCGGCACCGCTAGAAACAGTCCGAAGCGCCTTTCAAACGATCGGTGACATATACGGTCATCCCTCGAAGATCTCGCCTCTGCTAACTCGACCCAGTTTAATGTTGGTGGGCTACGCTGCGTCAGCGGCAATGCTTTTCGAACACGCAGTGTGGTCGCACGTCACGCAAACCTCGGATCGGGGCGTGGATGTCGAGGTGTTTGTACGATGGGTGAGCGAAGGCGGTTTGACGTCTTCGCTGCAGGAAGCCCATGGAATTTCTGCTGGGCGGGACGATGATCGCATCTCGATGAACAATGCTCTCGCGTACGGGCCCAAGTTGTAATACTACTACCAATGTTATGGCAGAGGTCCTCACCGGGGCCTCTGGATTGACTGGCATTCCTCATGCAAGATGCCAGTTGACTAACATGACTGATCTGTAGAGCCAACGGAGTTGATGGGTGAGCCTGATGCTCCTTTTCACTTCGATACGGGTCGCCTGTTCGTCTTCCTGTCTCAGGTAGGTTGTCGATCATCACAACGACGTCTCCAGACATACCTGACGGATCATCCCAGTAACACATCCGGTTATCGGGGTGCTCTTGTCGCCCCTTGGACGGTGTTGTTGGCCGTAGATCAACGAAATCCAGAACTGGAACCAGTCCACGTAGAGAACTTTGGCCCCACTAGTCGTATACCTCGAAAACTGGGTGGCCGAGGTCATGCGCATCCAGAGTCTGACCACTGTCAAGCTTCAAGGATGAACCCTACGATGATGCGCAAACCCGACTTCGTACAGTTACACCGATTGCTCTGAATATTTGAGCGGAACAGATCGCATAACTATCAAGCTCGTACGGTTAGATATTCTTTCGGCTTCTTCCTCGCTTTAGCCCTTGAGGCCGATTTAGCATCTCTCTGCCCCCGCCATTCTCCAGCGATCCCCCGAAAATTGTGTCGTTCTACTGGAGCAAAGATGGCTCACCTCGATTCACGTGGGTCTGCGTGGAAAGACGGTCGCTGACGTAGCGGAGGCCGAACATTCTCATCGAATGGGGTCCCATACCCCCAGTTTCAATGTAGACATCGATCGCACTGACAGTACCGGTTTACCACTCCACATGTGCAAGTCGAGCACAGTCACATGAACGGACGTGCCGTCCGCGTGTCTGACCGTGTTACCATATGCTCCTAGAATCGCCTTTTGTGCCAAGCCCTCCCGCGACGGGTGGGCGAAGGGTTACAAGAACGGTCACACTTGGCGTTCACACAGATCAGAAGACACCCCGCCGGGATGGGCAACCGGAGTGTCAAGGGGAGGGTTCGATTATCGAATTCCAGGGCGAGAGCATCTTCCGAGTTCATCCTGCTACGACATATATCTTGGGAGGAGATAGATCGATCACGTAAGATGTCCGTCCGGAATGAACGTGGGCTTTGAGCGCCCGCCGCTGTTTTTTTTTTCTGATGTCGAACGACAAGTTTCGTGTTTATTTCGTGCGACACGGCGAAACAGATTGGAACCGAACACGGAAGCTACAGGGTCAGCTGGACGTACCGCTCAATCAAACGGGACTGAAGCAGTCCTTATCGGCGGGGAGAGCCTTCAAGGAAATACCGTTCGCAAGGGCGTTCAGTAGTGATCTCCAGAGAGCAACCCAGGTAAGGAAAACGCGAGGCTGTTCCATCAGGACTTGATACGACAGTTTACAGACTGCAGAATGCATTCTCCGATACCAGTCCAATCTTGTTTTAGAAACGGACGAGTCACTTCGGGAACGAGTAGGTGAAGCTGCTCCACCCTGCCGTGCGCGTAATCGCCGCTTTGTCACAGTATTATCTAGATGAACCTGGCGGCGGGACACTGCCAGGATCGGACAAACAAACACCATCCACAGAAACGATCGCTGAGTTTTCTGCGAGGTGTCTAGCCTGGTATGCGAGGTCGATCGAGAGATACATGACCTCGTCGGTCACGGGAAGTATCGCCATGGAACAGCCTCATAGCATCCTCGTTGTCTCCCATGGAGGTTGGATCTTGACTCTTCTGACCGCGCTGCAGACAAACGGCACGATAACTTGTGGTGATGGCGTAGAACTGGGATACTGCCTAAACACGGGTGTGTCTGTTGTGGAGTACACCGATGTACCCTGTGAGGGGAAAAGGTCCCCACTGGGAGTTTTGGTCAGGTACTCGGGCGTGGAGCATCTCGTACACGACAACTTGACCTTCCTAGAGGTGAACGAAGATGTGATAGGGGATGCATGGCGGCGACCGTAAGCTGCGTGCATAGAAGCAGTCTAGTATACACGTTCATAAGATCGGTATGAATCCTGCACACGACTGTGATGTACGACAAGCATGCCCGGAACATGCTGGTAGATACATCGGCTCAAGGCGCGGTATAAGGAATTATGTGGCAACTTGGAACAATTCAGTGAGTGAATGGACGGACAACGGAACGAACGTACCCGAGCAGCCCTCGGCCGCCCCAACCCTTTCTGGGGGTAAATTGCAAGGACAGCTCCTGCCCATCACGGAGCACCTGTATACGCAGCTCACGCTAGGACGTCATCAGCTTATCAATAACTAAACAATCTCCGACCAGCGTACGTTTTCATTTCGGCCAACGAGGTCGGCCAAAGGTTCGAGGGAAGAAGTAGAGAACGAGGTAGCCGTAAGTTGACCAAACTTTATGATGAGATCTTCGCGGCGAAGCCCCTATTCGAGCAGTGAGTGAGGCAAGATATACGAGGAAGAGTGGGCGTACCGCGTCTGCGGCGGGGCTTCCGGGCGCGATACCGTCCACTTTTGCGAAAGGGGACAGCTTTCCTGTGGTACTCTGTGCGTTCGGTACGGACGGTGCCCCTGCCGGGGCAGGGGCGAGGGAAGGGTCATAGATCTTTTGCAAGACTTTTTCGATCTCGTCCATGGTATGTTTGAGATCATTCCTCAGTTCGACAATGCGAGCCCGAGCGGGGCGAATGGCATAAATGTCCAGGTCTGCCCGTGGAAAGCCTTCGGGGTCGACAAGGGGAGTTGACATGTCACAATTGTTTGCTCTGAGTATGGCGAGCTGTGTGCCGATCTCTGCTTCGATGGCATCTTTGGTGCGAATGAGAGCAGCCGCGTGTTCTCTGGGGTCTCCGGACGACATGAACGCAATACAGGAAGTAGTCGTACATCAATTACATAACAGCACATAACCCTTGACATACCCTTCAAATTTACTGGATCGCGACAACTTTTCCATCGACAATCTGTGCCGAGTCCAGAATTTTGATCGCTTCTTTCGCAGCTTTGATCCCGCTCGCCATCATTGCTCCGAACGTCGGGCCCATACGGTTCGAGCCATCGTGCTCGGATAATTCCATTCCTGCCGATCAGGTGTCACGATGAAATCGACACGTCACGCTATCTGCTCACCGGTCATGATCAATCCCGGAGTGACCTCGCGCGTGTTGTTAACGATCGCGGGTTCGGCACGATTCATGTCCAAGGCCCTCATATTACCGAGCTCCTTCAACAAGCCCGCACTGACGAGGCGCTTGGCTGAAAATGCACCCATGGGACCATCGTGACCGGTGGCGGAGATCACGACGGGCGCGGTGATCGTGTTGGGGTCCATGCAGGACTGGGTGTCGTGATTGAGCGAGACGAGAGTCCAGTTGGTGACCACGCCCGAGACGCGCTGGCGGCCCTGGAAGTCGGTGCGGATGATGAGGTCTTCGACTGCGGTGGCGTTCATCAACACGACGTTGGGAAGGGCCAAGACACGGGACAGGATAGTGGAGGTGAAGAGCGCGGCGTGCTTGACGACCACGAACGCTCCTTCGTCCTCGTACGGGACCCCTATCTCGCGCAGGAATCTATCCGCTGGCTTGCGGACGACCTAGGGACTGTCAAGGGCAAATCGGCGGGAGGTGGGCGAAATAGATACCATGGGTGTCATCAATTGGCCGCCGAGCCAAGCACCGCCGCCCGGAGCAACGTTGGCCTCCAGGATGGTGACTTTAATGTCCGGCCGAGCGGATGCGAGATGATAAGCGCAGGACAGGCCGGCACTGCCAGCACCGACGATAACGACATCCGACACCGCACGCTCATACATCGCGTCGAAGTAGCTAACCGCACCGGTCAGCCTGCTCAAGGGAGAAGCACATATGGAGATGTGACCGACCGCCTTATCATGGCCCTTGACACCTGGGCCTCCTGAATGGGAGCAAAACGGTAGTTGCCCTCATAGTCCTCGCAGACGTCCAGCTGGGAGTCCCCAGCAAGGTCCTGTTTTTTTGCGAGATTTGCGGGGTGCTGGTCCGCGATGTTGGGAAGAGTCGCTGCAGGGGGTGCCATGATAGTAGAACTATGACCGAGCTATCGCCAGCAGGTGTGCTAGGAGATATTCCTTTTATGGATGTGTATGTCGGCGGCCCCCTTAATCGGCTGAAATTCGGCCGAATACGGTTGAGGACGTTGCTGGCCAGTTGATGGGCATCGCATTTGTCCAGTCATCCGGTTCCCAGTGTCATCGCGATACGATACCGCCTTTAAATATTGCGTCCCTCGTGACGGGTTCCGCCGCAGCTCTCTTTCCAAACTACCAACGATGCACTCCCAGAATTTTATCCTCGAGCAGGACCCCCTTTCGCTGGAGCGCATCCGGTCCGTCCTGGTCCGGCTCGAAGATACCATCATCTTTGATCTCATCGAGCGCGCCCAATTCGCTCACAACCCGCGCATGTATATTCCCGGTTCCTTTCCTGAACTTAAAAGGCTAGAGTTTGACGGCACCTGGCTCGAGTGGTTCTTGAAAGAGACCGAAACATTCCATGGTCTGTCCCTTTCTCCCATCGCTAAACATAGCTACTGACCCCCCCACCCCCACCAGCCAAAGCGCGTCGATACACCAGGTATAGCTCGGTTCGGTGTATAAATAAGACGTCTGTTTCACGACACGTTTCACAGCCCGGACGAGTACCCGTTTACGAGAGATCTTCCCGCCCCCGTGTTGAAACCGATCGTCTTCCCAAGGATCCTCTGGCCGAACGACATCAACGCGAACCCCTCCATCCTCTCCTTTTACACCCGCCACATCGTCCCGCGCATCACCCGGCCCGCCACCCTCGCCCTCGCCGCCACCAAGCGCTCCAACGGCATCATCGGCAACGACGAATACGAAGACGACGGCAACTATGGCAGTGCCGCCACCATCGACGTCGAGGTGCTCCAAGCCATCAGCAAGCGTGTCCATTACGGTATCGCCCCTTCCTTTGCCTCGCGTGATCCTTGGGCGGTGGGGCTGACCCCGTTCGTAATCTCAGGCAAGTTCGTCTCAGAATCAAAGTTCGCCGCCGACCCTGCCGCGTTTATCCCCCACATTCTCAAGCCAAACAGGCAAGCGTTGGAAGCGTTGATAACGAAGCCAGAGGTGGAGCGCAAGGTCCTCTTGCGTCTCCGCAAAAAGGCCTCTACGTACGCACAAGATTTAAATCCAGAGGGCGAGGCCGTTTCCGTCTCCCGTGACACTCCAAAGATAGACGTGGACGGGGTCGTGGAGCTGTATGAAAATTACATTATTCCCCTTACCAAGGAAGTCGAGGTACGCTGATGACCCTAAGGTCCCATGATCTCATCGATTAACGCATTCCCCAGGTCGACTATCTCTTGCATCGATTGGACGGATTGACAGAGGAAGAAATAGACCAGCTTGCTGGCCGTTGTTCATGAGACCGATTCCACGTTGTCACTGCCTGTAGCTTTCGGATCTTGTGAACGTAGCCTGCCTGGCACACTTCCAGAAGCAAGATATATCACATAAACGTGCTACAAGTGTGCGATATAGTATGCCATCCGATGCACTAGGATGTAAAAAAAAAAAGATCGAAGCAAGAAAACCAAAAGTGCATACTGGACCGTTTGGTCGAGGTATCGCGATAGCGCCATAATAAGCAAAAGGGTAATCCATCAGAAACACGATTTGGCAAGAGATACTCGAAGAAGGGCGGGTAAGCAAGAACACAACAGTTCAGGAGCAGGCACTAAATATATGCATATACTACAATCCGAGATCTGTACGCATCCATCAACATGCATTTCCCATCCGGAAGAGCAGGGGCTCGACTCACCTTCGAGAAGACGTTTCGTTTCCTCTGGACCTATGGACCGAGTGGCACGTTTGGCAAGAAGCTTCTCTGTCCTGTATTTCTCATACAGAACCTCTCGAGTATGCACCTTGAGAACCTGCCAAATCGATCGTTGATATCAGCACTATACCCTTAAGGCAGCCGTCCACGTAAATTCGTGTCGACGAACCTTCATGTGCGTTAGCAGGATGGCCGTTCGAAGCGCAGCGAAATCGCAATGCTCAGGGTTTAGTACGTCAACTGTCCCCCACCGGAACTTCCTCGTGAACACGCCTCTGAGATTCTCTTGCGGGATAATCGATAGCGCAGTCGATTTCCGGGATGCCATGGCGCTTCGGGTCGTGGCCTCTTCCAGAGTCCCTTCTCCCTCCTCGTGACCGAGCGAATATTCTGAATCCGACGGAGCGCGGCGCAGCGGCTGAAGGGGCCGGGACTGCAAGGGTTCTGGCGTGATAAGGCCGAACGGCAGCAAGTTGTCGAGGTTCATTTTCGTCACGGTCTGGGCAGAGAAACGAATATTGGCGACGGTTTCTTCTTCCGTCTCGTCAGGGTACTGAGGCTCCCTCTCGTCTAGCGCGATGGACGAGAGATCCCGACGTGGTCGGGAACGGGAACGGGACGTGCGAGTCCCTTTCAGCGTGATCACGGTACGTGGCACCCTCTCCTGGTCAACGTCTCCATCTCCATTGGTAACGTCGTGAGAGTCCCCGTTCTCAGCGTGGTGGGCCGTTCCGTTGACGCCGTTGTGGAAACCGTTCGCGACCTCTTCCTGAGAGGAGGAATGTGAAGGAGGCTCCTCTCGGGGCTTTGCAGCAGAGAAAACGCCAAAACCCAGGCCGGCCTGCCGTAGGCCTCTACGTACGGCGGACTTGATCGCGAACAAGCTTTCGTCCGTGAGAGAATCCGACTTGGCGATAACAGGAAGCACGTTGACGCGGGTGGAGAGTCGGCTGATCACACGCAGTTCCGCGGGTGACATCATAATCTCACCGGAGTACTCGTCGAGCTGATCGAGCGTTGGAGACGGAGAGACGGTGGCTTCGGAAACGGTCCTCTCGTGCACGAACTGTCCGCGAGCCACCTTTCTCGTCAAAGTGGGATCGATCATGAAGATGCACCTGGCGATGGTCAGACGACGGTGCAGAGCGCGCGTGGGTCACCACTTACAAATGCACATGTTGATCCCCTCTGCTCTCCCGGACCACTTTAGATTCCTGACGCGGCGTGTCAGTCTCGATGCGTTCGGAAAGCCAAAAGCACACCGACCTCGTTCATGGTAGCAGCATATTGCTCGTCGATGTATTTGATGATGTTGGTGACTTGACGTTCGACGCTCAGTTCCTTGCCGAAGCTAAAATCTAGGCCCGGAGTATCAATGACCGTCAAGAGGACCCGGTCGTACCGGGACTCGCATATTTCAATACACGCAGTATTGATGGCCTGGGTATGCCTGAGCTCGCCTTTGAGGAAGCGAGTAAGGGCGGCGCGTTGGTCGCCGGTGGCGGCAGGAGATACGACGGCCGTGTCAAGCAAGAGGCGCAACAGGGAGGTTTTACCGGTGCCACGGGCACCGACGACCTGCGACACGTTTAAGCGACGGGGGGAATAAGAGACGTGAAACAGACCATCAGATTGAACGCTGGTGCGGCGCGACTTCTGCGTTGGGTACGACGCGTCGTCGTGCCCGCGCTGGAAGGACTTCTCCAGTTCTCGAATGCAGAAGGGGGGTGGGGGGATGTGTAGAGGGCAGAGATTTTGGTGCCCTTCGCGTTTGGCGTCTCGGGGACTTGACCTGAGTCAAACCGAAACGGTTTATGGAAAGGAATGGGGGCATGGTCGAGGGAGCGGAGAGAGCTTTTTGCCGCACCTTGCTGAGGTTCCGGGGTTGGGGAGGACTCGTGCAAGACGGAGACGTCTACGAGGTTCTCTGGCCATGGAATGCCTTGCGGATTGAGCTCTGGGAGGGAGGGGGATGTTTTGAGCGGTGCGATGGTGCTGCTAGCGCTGTTGGCTCTGGGCCGCTTCCGGAACGAAAACATGGCGGTGATACAGTAAATGAACAAGCACGAGAGGCAGATTGGACAGTGGTAAAGAACGTCGACCGGGCTACGACTCGATAAGTCGATGTACAGATGTCTTTGTAAAAGAAGAATGGCGAAGAGAAGACTCGCATAAAAATTAAGGAACCCCCCGTTCCAGCATGGCAACGCGAGCCACATAATCCCAACGTGCAACGCGTCAACTTGATTTTCCAAACATACATACAGAAGATGCGGCGTGTTACCTGAAAGCGAGAGCCAGGAAAAAAAAAAAAAAAGAGAGAGGGAGAGAGTACAATACAAGTGCGGTCCGACTGCGAAGGGGAAAAAAAAGGGATGACCCGACCATTCGACTACTTCTGAGCTCAGCATGATGCTTCCACGGAGCGACACATAAACAAATCAATGCCTCTGCAGTCCATACCTGGATCGAAGATATGACGGAGGTGATAAGAAGACTCGCGGGGTAGCCAATACCTCCGAGAATTGTGTGATACAAATGCTCTTTCAGGGTATAAGATGTCCGGTGGTTTCGTCCACCCTCATCCTCTTTTGGATCTGGGAAGGCTCAATGTCGTCAATTTTTCGCTTCAGGTCCACGTCCATGGATTCCCCATGCGCGTCCTCCAACGGCGTGCTGTTCTGATAACGTACGTCTCCGACTACGGTAGAAGACGGCGGCGACTGGATAGGAGGTGAATGTACTGAAGGAGGCACGACGCCGGCAGGCACTTTTGATGATAAAGAGGCTCGTCGAGAGCCTTTTTTGGCCACGCCGTTGCTGCTACTGTCGTGGTTGTAGTTGCACGGCAGTGAACGCCGTGCACAACTCGAACACGCCGGATGTGCGCCATCGCATTTCGTTTTCCGCGCTAAAACGCATGAGCTCGTGGCACACACGACTCGGCTCGGCAGCTCACCTCGGCAAAAGTTGCAAGCGACTACTTTGGGCCCTGCGTTTGTCGCTTGCCGGGGTGTTCTTCCCGGAACGGTGGATGCGCGCTTCCTCTGAGCGGCCTGTTGCTCCGATGCCGGCCTGATGGGTGGCAGTGGAGGCGCTGTCATCGTGGTTGCCGGCGAGCTTTCAGGAAGTGCGAGCGTGGCGATATGCGGCAGTTCGTTATCCTTGAACAAGGGTCGTCCGTCTGGAGCCGGCAGTCCTGAGGGCGCGTGTTTCGGCCGGACGACCGGGGTGAGAGCAGGAAGCGGTTCCCGAGGCTCGGATGTGTCAGCCACAGCGTGCGAGAAGCCCTCTAGAACCGGACGCTTCTCAACGTTGGAGCTCCTTCGCGACAACGGTTGGGAGGGCATCTCGGGTGAAACCGACGGATCGTTCTCATCCGCCGATCTCTCCTCCGCGCTCCCTTCAGACTCGCTTTCGTCTTCCTTACGTCTGTGAGAGTTGCGCCGCTTGCTGGTCTGCGGCATGTAATCACAGGGGTTGGACCGCTTGACGCACTGAGCGCAGGCAGGCCGTCCGCCATCGCATTTCAGTTTACGAGCTGTAACACGATCGATTCAGTGCTCATCATCGCCCGCAAGAGCGGTCGCAACGCACAGCGACAAAAGTTGCATGCGACGGTAATCTTCTTCGTCCGTTGTTTGGATGATCCTGGTGGCGCTGTCAAGGATGCCGTCGGATAAGGCTGGGAATGCGACCTACTGCCAGTGGTTTTGACGTGATTGGGAGGAACAGCCGGAGCGTCACCCATGGGCCTCGAAATAGGCATGGCACGCGCGTCTGCCCCTGGCGGGACATCTCGGGGAATAGATAAAGAAGGGTGCCGAACAGGCCCGTGACCACAGGTCTCGATGCTGAGGATGGGACGTGGAGTGTGGGACAAGGCGGCGAGTGGGGCGCGTGGAAGCATGTTCTGCTGGATCTGATGTGGATGAAGAGAATGATTAGCCGAGTGGTGCTGGATGATGTACTCATTCCTGAACTTGTCGAAGAGATACTCGCGGGTGTATTTCTGCAAGGTCTGTCCATCACGGTGTCATCGAGGTTGACAAGGAGAGCGATGGTCGACATCACTCACCTCCATATGGTGGAAGATGGCGGATCGCAAGGGGAGAAAGTCGCAATGGGTGGGGTCAAGGACGTCCATGGAGCCCCAACGGTAGCTGCGGATGAACTTGCCGCGGGCAAGCTTGGAGGGAGGAGACTGGATGGGGGAAGGGGTGTACTGGTGGATCAACTCGTGGCGAGAGAGGGGGAGGCGAGTGACACCGTCGCTGTGCGAGTATATTTCAGGAGATATGAGGGCATAAGGGAGACGCAAAAAGGAAGGGGCAGCGGGCGGGGTCGGAGGAGACGGGTGACCGGGAGAAGACCTGGTCGTGTGGGAGGCATAACCGTTGACCAATTCACTCTTGACAGGGAGAGCAGACTCGGGGAGGTCTTTGCGGTGCTGATACTGCGGGTGCGTGTCCATATCGAAGATCCCGAAGCCAATGCCGGCTTCTGCGAGATCTCGGCGTACGGCCATCTTGACAGCTGTTAGACGGTCGTTTGTCAACGTGTCCGCGCGTGCAATGACGGGAAGCACGTTGACGCGGGCAGACAGTCTCTTTATAGTGTTTATTTCTACGGGGGGGAGGGTGGGACGGCAAAGGATGGGATTCGTGGTCACCGGGGGCTCGAGAATGACGGGCTCGGGGTCAGTATGGGAGAAGCTGTTGGTGCGTGCTCTGGACACGAGAGGGGCGGGGGGACCGGGAACGGAAGGAGGGACGATCACGTCGGGATCCAAAAAGTAGATACAGCTGAGGGGGGAAGGTGAGCACGGGGAGGTAAGCGCCCATGTGGAGGAAACGCACAGGTGGATGTTGTGGTCGCCCGTCTGGGCCTTCCAATCCTGGAGGGAAGGGGGTGAGGGGGAGGGGAAGAGGAGGGAGGAGAAGAGGGACTGACGTCGTCGATGCCGTCTGCGAATCGGGCGTCGACCTGGCGGATGATTTCCTGAATTGTCCGCTCGGCGGCATGGTCGTCGGCAAAGTCGAGGGAGGGGGTGTCGATGAGGGTGAGGGCGAGGACGGAGGGCGGCGAGTTTGGGTCGAGCGCGAGGTCGATGTTGATGGCGGCGGAGCGAATGTGGGAGGTGTGACCGCTGGAGCCCTGGACGAACTTTGCGACGGAGGCGAGCTGGTCCTTGCTGGCAGAGGGGGAGATGTCACAGGAGTCGAGGAGGAGGCGGAGAAAGGAGGTCTTTCCGGTGCGCTGGCCGGCGACCATGAGGGTGTAGCCCCGGGGGGCGTCGAGGGGGATGTGAGGGGTTCCGGGGAGCATGGTGGCGAAAGGGGAGGGGGGGGGAGGGGGGGGAGG